>JAOEHX010019140.1:0-29030 GCA_025448015.1 Bolborhynchus lineola
CTATTTTGGAAAGAAAACTCAACCCACGGAACCCATAAGGGCACCACAGAGTTTTTGCTTTAGTTAATGAACTGGAATTACAAGTCTTCAGGGGTAGAGAATGAAAACAAAGCAGAGGCCATTTGTGTGAATTTGCAAATCATTTATTTATGTAAAGGTTATACAATCCCAGAATTACAGAACAAATACATGAAGAAAAGATATGCTGTAGTGTATGGTCATGCTGCATGCTATGTTACATATAGAAAAGAATAAAATGTTCAGGTTTTTTATGCATCTTGCCTAGTCAACATCTTACCCGTGTTTCATCCATTTACTCACTACTAACCAGTGTCTAGTGTCATTCAGCTTCATTTAATTAAATTGACCAATGGCACATTGCTCATCCTAACATTTTGGTAATCTCTGTTTGGTGTTGTTCATTCTTGTTTGCCTTTCATCATGTCACCATTTTGAGCTGATATTGTTTATCCTTGCTCACCAAGCATTTTTCTGGCAATTATTGTCTAATATAATTAGTCTTGTTTCATACCTGTCCAGTTGGCAATTATTAGCTAGGAGTCCACTTCTGGTGGGACAACTGTCATAATCCAGTGATAAATGAGTAGGAAGAACTTTCTTGAATGTTTCAGAAATGTAAACTGTAGGGCCAGACACACAAAATGGCTTGGAAAACATTCTATCAAAAAGAGGGAAACTGAGGCCCTAGATATGGTTTGAGTTTGCATGTGTGTCTCATGAACATTTAGTATATTCATACATAAAGGTGTAAAACATTATCTGTTGGTTATGGTTCTGTTTAACTTTCAGCCCTAAAGATGTTCTGTAAAGTCCATTGTGAATATTTATATACCTATCCAGTTGGACCTTTGAATATAGGTGCATGCTCAAAGAATTTATTACTTTGCTTATGGGAATTCTGAGAATGAGGAAAAAATTCCCCATAAATATAATAATAAATATATACCTTGCACAGATTCAACTTCAACATAGGGATGTATATTTTCCTCTCTGGACTTTCAATGTTATGTATACTTTTCTTTATATTTTCTTGAAGTAATAGAAACAGGTCAAGTTCTTTCCTCAGAAATCTAGAGTATTGAATGTCTGTAATTTTGTTTGACATTTTCAAAAGGTTTTCAGGACTCTAACATCACTTTTGTTGTTGTTGTTTTAAATTCTTTCAGCAACAGGTGTAAGTTTTCCGCCTTAGAAATTGAATGTTATCAATACTTCAGAAAAAGCTTCGATTTAGGAGTTTTCAGACAGGAATTTGTACATTCATAGTAATTTGAAATTACTTTGTATTGGTTGTAGTGATGGCTGTTGTTGGATAAGAAAGACCTGGAGACCAATGTGTTTCAGAAATATCCTTGTTTTATTACACAAGAAGTAAAAATTATATAGCTAGTTCCACTGAGTTTATATAAATTGCATACCCAAGTCAAAAACACCTGCTGCCAGTTCATTTCTTTGGAAACGAGTCTGATTCCTAACTACAAACAAAAATGTTCTGAACGTGGATAAATCCACTCCTCAAAGACTGAGCTATGTCTTCACAAGGTAACAATTACACCTGTAGTTAACAAAAATGTGATAACATGTTTTGCTGTTTGAACATGTATAACAGAAATTTCTGCTTGGAATTCAGTTTTCACTCTCATAATTGTCAGAAAAGCAGTAAATGAAGTGGCTTTAAAGTCTTGGCACAGTAAATAGTTCCTTATCTTCGTAAAACAAAGACTTGCTGACCTCCGTTTGTTGGGGTTATTCTCAAAATGAAGTTGATGAGAAGTCGCAAAGCCTTAGTTGAGATATGTTAACAACTTTGTGTATGTTTAAACCATGACAAATGGTGCCAACTAGTTCATTTTAGCTACATTGACAATAAGTTTAATTAATCCTGATGTGGAATAAAACAGAATATAAAGGCATCCATTGCTGAGGAGCTTATTTGTGTTACCCTTTAAAAGGTGGAATATAACAATTTGAGCTTCTTTTTTTGTTTACTTGAACACTGTTATTTAAGACAAAATATATATCATGTTGAGCTCTCTGTAATTTTTTTTTTGTGATGTCCCTTAAATATAGGTAAAAATTTCACCTTCAGAAGTAATCTGTATACTATATGCTTGCTATAAAATGTATTTTATACATGGCATTCTAAATATAAGTAAGCAGACTTGGAAGAACTGAAAATAATGAATAGACTTGATTACTTTTTAAAGGTTAGATGCCATTTCTCATGTACAGTTAAATACAGTTCATATTGATCTGCATATACAAATGTGTCCAAAGCCTTTTAACCAGACTCTAATTTAATCTAAGAAAGCAAGGTTTTTATTGACAGTAAGAATAGATTTGCCTTCTAATATAAAGTAGTCTGATTTAATTAATAGTTATGGGATTACACTCTTGTTTATTTTTGAACAGTTAATATAATGATTTTAGAGACTGAATCCAAATTCATGCAAATAATGAAAAGTGAATCAGTTTTGTTTGTATGTATTTGTTTTAAGGTAGGCATCATATCTTTGCTACAAGCAAAGCTGAATGATACAGAAACTAGCCCTGCATATGCTGATACATTTGCCAAGATGTTATTTTAATTCCTGAAACAACTGGAGGTACCACTTTAATTATTTTGTATTTATACATTTTATTATATATATTCTCATGTTCTGCAGGCAGCAAGTGTATAGAATATGTAAAAGAAAAAAAAAAAACAAACCTTAAATGTCAGAAAATGATCAATTAGTTGAACACAATTTCCCAGAAAATCTTTTGGAGTCCATTAATCAGTAAGTAAGCCTTTGTGACAGATGCAATCATATGAGATAAAGAAAAAATGAAAAAGAAATGTTGCATCGGTTGATATTGTATGTCCTTTACACTAGAAAGTGCACTAAAGGTTATCGAATAACAAATGCCTCAATGTCCACAAAGCATAGAGTCAGGAACTCTGGGCTCATCATGGAGTAAACTTTATTCTTTATGATCTTATGCAGTTCCCACCTAATTTTAGAAACATCTTCTCTCTAGTAAAAATTAAGTTCATATCTGTGAATGTCTCAAGATAGCCTAACTGAAGAACCAAGGTTGCATTTCCCATCTGAAAAATCTTCATGGGTAAGAATGTTTGGAGGCTACATAGGTACCGATTGAGGAGTTATGATAACTGTTTGAATCTGGTTTCAAAAAGAAGCTAATATTTTGCTCCTCATTTTCTCTTAACACAGCCAATTAACAGCAAATTATCTGACACCTGTCATTGTGTTCACTTGTATTACCTAAGAAATTTAGCCTCCTCAATTAGTCTCCTTAGTGGTAAAGGTCAGGATAATTATTGGGTCTTAGTAATCACCAGGGAATCAGGTGGAAATCCTACAAGAGTCAGTCTTCCTACCTCAGGCTTCATATCTGTGATGATTTCAATGTCTTCCACTACACTTGCAACAGTATTTTATGTTGTTTCCTTATCCTTTATGTGCAGTGAACAGCTCCCAGGGCTTCACTGAGTGGAACTGTCACTAAAGCTAAATACTGTTGTCCCTGGATTACCTCTGTGCTTTGATCTGTCATTGAAGGTAAGTGCATAATATGTTTAGTACTGTAAGTAATGATATTCACAGTCTCTTGAGGCAAGAGGAAACATCACTTCGTTCAGCAGAACAACAAAAGTAGGTCATCATGCTAGTTTTGCTTTTATGTCTTATTAGCTATTTCTCTTCACTAGTACACTTCACATTTGATTGTAATAAGCATCCTTCAAGTATGAACAGTAGAAACTGTTAGAAGTTCTTCATTTATATGAAGTTCAGTTTTGTCAGAGTGGAAGTTGCTGGTGTACACAAAAGACCACTCTTTGTTTAAAATAATTTGATGCACGGATTGTGGGTATGCTGAATGCTATCCTAGAACAATTTGGGTAGGAAGGGACATAAAGATCATCTGGTTTCAACCCACCTGCCACAGGCAGGGACACTTCCACTAGACCAGGTTGCTCAAAGCCTCATCTAGTCTGGTCAACAATAGGCCCTACAGTCTTTTTTAATTTCATTACAGCTAAAGCACAGGAAAACTGCACAGCTTTTAAAGTGAGTTTTTCTGCTGACAGTCCTGTGATATTGCCTGTGAAAGAGAGTGTAAAAAAATATTTTGTGTGGGATAAACAAATGGATAACACAAAACATGTCATTTTTCATAGCTGGAAGATTCTGTAACCAGAAGATATTTCATTCACATGCAATTGAAACTTCAAAGAATAACATAATGCAATGCAACACATAATGGTTCTGCAAAAATAGAACACAATTTTTTCTCTGATTGTTGTGTTGATGCTAGTATGTTACTGAAGTGAGAAGACTGTGTTTGATATTGAAATAAGTTTTTTTCTTTTCTTACTGTCTATAAAATTAGTACTTGATCCCAAACCTCAGTGATGGCTTTTCTTTTCCTTTGGTATGCTTTGAATTACACCCAGCTAAAGAAACCTTTAAATTATGTTAAAAGTATTAAAATACTCATTTCTGAAAGCATGGATAATAGCAACAATTTTATTTATATGTAAAAAAAATAGCGTGTTTTTTCTCATTAGTTCTATTTAGGCTGTTGTTTCTGTATCATCGTTATAATTGTCTGTCTCCTAGCTCTTGATAGTAGCATATTTTTTGTTTGGCTGCTTTTTTAGTTTTGGTACTGTGGAGATTGCATGACTATGTAATATTGTTGCCGTAGTGAACATTGTCTGATGTCAAAGGGCTGACAGTCAGGAGGAGTTATGAAACTAAATGATGTGCTGTTCATATCACTCATCAAAACAATTATTACTACAGAAACATGATGTTATGTTCTGGAGTTTTTTACTGTTAAAATAATCCTGTCACTTTGATTTAAACTAAAAATGTTTTTCTTTTAACTGTGTTATATATATTTTTAATGAAGAAGACTTTTTTTGTAGATATTTCTTTTATAGGATTCTCAGATTCTTTTCCTAACTAGGTTCATACTGTCACACTGATCTAGTTAATCTGTATAAGCGATAGTCTAATTAGCAGACAGCACAAGGCCACGTATGTCAACTGACATTTATTAGCTGAGGGAAGGCAGGAGAGACATAGAAGTCTGTCATCCCTCTAGGGGTATCAGCCAGCCACAGTCCATCTCTCATCTAGGAAAAATAGAGAAAAAACTGACTAAAATGGAGGAGTTTGTTGTGGTGCTTAGTTTTGAATACTTTAGCTGAATTGCTCAAACTATGGGTATAAAATTGAAGCTTAGGAGGACTTCAGTTTTTCTGCATAACAAGGCTGATGTTGGAGGACTGAAGAGACAGAAGCAATCTATGCCTTAAAAACTCATTTTGTGAAGGGGAAGATAGGGAGACATTCCAGGATCACCTCCTGTATGAAGATAGGATGAGAAAGTTCGGCCTGGAGAAGAGAAGGCTGCGTGGAGACCTCATAGCAGCCTTCCATATCTGAAGGGGGCCCATAGGGATGGTGGGGAGGGACTCTTCATTAGGGACTGTGGTGACAGGACAAGGAGTAACAGGTTCAAACTTAAACAGGGGAAGTTCAGGTTGGATATGGGGAAGAAATTCTTTAGTGTAAGGTTGGCGAGGCACTGGAATGAGTTGCCCATGGACGTTGTGAACGCTGCATTGCTGGTGGTGTTCAAGGCTGGGTTGGACAGAGCCTTGGGTGGCATGGTTTACCGTGAGGTGTCCCTGACCATGGCAGAGGGGTTGGAACTGGATGATCTTAAGGTCCTTTCCAATCCTAACTATTCTATGATTCTATGATTTCATCTCCTGTTCTGGAAAGCAAAAATCTCATCATTTTCATTCAACATTGTAACTTATAGTACTTTTCTACTAAATAATATGTGCAGTATTTTGGAAGGGTTGTAGCTAGCTCTTTTGGGAAAGAAATCTAATTCTAGTCTTACTTCTCATCTTGTATGATTATTCAGTATGTAAAAGAAATCATTACTATTAGTCATTTAGGCTGAAGAAACACAAAGAATGCAAAAAGGCAGGAGGGTTTATTTTCTTTCTTCCTTCAAAAAAAATTACCTTTTGTTCATTGCTTATACATTGTTCATAGTTTCCTGATGTTCCTGCAACTAATTTGCTGTAACATTACCCAGAGCCCATATGATTACAAATATGAGTAGGACTCTATTCTCTCCTTGAGTCACTGATTAGATGTTAATTTTTTAGTAAAGTGGAAATTATTAACCTCTGTTGTTGACAGATGTTAGTCTTCAGTTTGAGTATGTATACAGTAAAATTTTCTTTCACTGTGATCAGTTCACATTAGTGCCTTGAAACAATCAATATCACACTGTGTACAAAACTATCTTTCAGGGGACACAAAGTAGTCAGGTGGAAGAGATATCAGGAGACCAGCATGAAACTAATCAGATTTACTAATAGCTTTTAATTTTGTAATTTTAAAGAAAACTAAAGAGTAGACTCTGAAAAGTTAGACTCTTAATTGGATATTGATCTAAACAAATATTCTATTTCTAAGTACCTGTTAAAATTGGTTATCACTATTTATTAGGACACGTTATATTTAATTATTTCTGTACAAGTGGTACTCCTGCCCTAAGTTATAAAAAGATACATTAGCACTACACTTTTAAAAGACCTGTTAAATTCACTTTGCTTTGATTTACATAGTATTTGAGTATAGCTGAGTGTTCTATACAGCTGCAAAAATACCTGTACTGAAAATAATGTGATTATCACCATTTTTGCTACTATTTATTTTGCTAGTTTGTGCAAAACTGTGGTTTATGGAGCATTTATGCTGTAACCACTTTTTAAAATACCTTATATGTGGCTTAATACAATTTACCCTGCAGTTTCACTGAAAGATTCTACTTGCTTTGTCATTTTTTGGTTTTGATTTTGCTTGCTTATTTTTCACTGATGTAGCAAGACAACACAGCATTACTCCAGAAGTTGTGCATCATTCTTTTTCCAGACTCTTTTCCAGTTATAATTATATAGTCACACAGGTAGAGCTGTGCAAGGCAGGCAGAAACTAAAAGTGACTTTTTTTTCCCCCTTTGCTAAGTTTCTTAACATTTAAAAAAATAAGCAAAAATATAAGCAGCCAAACAACAAAAAAACCCAAAACAAACCCCAGAAAAATGTGGAATTAACTACTTCCTAGAAGGATTAATGGAATGTGATGATAAATACAAATCTTTTTGGATTTGGTTTTGGTTCTTGACTGTATCAATCAAGATTGTATCTTTCAAATCAAGCTCAGGTAATAAATTAGATTTTTTTTGATTAATTCTTATTCTAACCTATTCACACCTGCTTTTATTTATCCTTAAAAATATTTAAAATAGAAACATGATCTATTGGGAGGTAAAACAGCATAGGAGTACAATAGATGTAGTAGTATCTCTCTTAAGCAGATTTCTGCAAGCTAACCTAGTCCCTTCCTTGAAGTTACACCATTACAAACTCTTTTAGAAGTATAGGTCAGCCTCTAAATTATATTTGTATTAAATTAAAGAATAAAAAGCACTAAAATTTATGGCTTTATTTTACTCAATAAGAAAATTTAAAAAAATTAATAATGATTATATCAGGCCAGAGAAACTAAGAACTGGCTGCACTTTGAGCATTGAGCTATAGAACTGTTGACCTCACATTAATTTGGCGATAACATATTGTCCTGGTTTCAGCTGGGATAGAGTTAATTTTCTTCCTAGCTGATACAGTGCTGTGGTTTGGCTTTAGTCTGAGAACAGTGCTGATAACACACTAATGCGTTAGTAGTCAGCAAATAGCACTCATCCTGACCTGGGACTTTTCAGTCTCTCATGCTCTGTCAGCGACAAGGGGCACAAGAAGCTGGGAGGGAGCAGAGACAGGACACCTGACCCAAACTAGCCAAAGGGGTATTCCATACCACAGCACTTCATGCCTAGTATATAAACTGTGGGGAGTCACCCAGAAGGGCAGATCACTGCTTGGGTCAGGCTGGTTACCGGTCAGCAGGTGGTGAGCAATTGTATTGTGCATCACTTGTGTTTATTATTGTTTTCCTCCCCACCACCCCTTTTCATTTTATATCTCTCTGTTATTCCCTTCTATTAATGATATTATTATTATATTGTACTTTATGTATTAAACTCTTCTTTTCTCAACATGTGGGTTCTTACATGCTTTCAGTTCTTCTCCCCATCCAGCCTGGTGAAGGAGAAGGAAAAGAGGGGCTGATCTAGCAGCTGCGTGGTATTTAGTTGCTGTCTGGGTTTAAGCCACAACACGTATTAGGTTACTATGTTTGCAGAACTTGCCCATTGAAAGCAGAAGTCATGGTTAAACTTGCAAATATTCAGTCTTCTCTCTGTTCTTCTCAAACACATACTTTCATTAAAGTTGAAAAGACTTAATTATGGTTTAATCTTTTTCATTAAATTTGCAATACCTGTGAGTGTGATTGAAAGTGATTGGGGTTTAGAAAGGGTCACAAATACCTATACAGAATGAGTGAACAGATAGGTAGCTCCCATAAGCTAGGCTGATAAAAAAGGTATCAGAAACAATATTTTAATGCTCTTCATTATAATCCGCAGGACTATAAGAAGAGAAGGCTGCCAGGTGTGAGGCAGCCACTCTCCAGTCTCTTGTCAAATGCTAAAGACGTAGGACGTATAAGGTCTTCTGTGTTGACAAAGAGAAAGAAAACTGTTAAAGCCCAGATTGGGAAATGAGCTGTCAGATGAATTCTGGGCAAATTTCTAGGTAACACTTGTGAGTCTAAAGCTCCTGGTGTGCAAGACAGAGTCTACTAGCATGCTGGCCCAGCAGCCAGAGGTGGCTTTGAAATGACAGAAATCTTTAAGCCGATGTATTTCTGTTGTTTGTATATTGGTATGATTGTGTTCTGTTGACTGCAGAAAGATCAGGCACATAAACTGAGACAGGTGCTAGCCCTATCTCCATCTAGCTGTGTAGGAAGCTATAGCCAGAAAGGTTTGAAAGTACAAAGGTGCTCATGTCTTCCACTGCAAGACAGGTATTGTGTCTGACATCAAGTTTACCAGTAGAAAAAGTGTAGATGGATCTTTTCAGCAGCATTGAAATACAACATCAAACCAGCAGGTTTCTCTTTAAAAATCTTAGTGATTTTGTGTAATATGGGTATTTTAGGAAAAATACATTGAAATATATGGGAGAAAAACAGCTACCTTTTGAATTTATTATAGTTTGAGGGTTTTTTCCTGCAATATATTATTCTGTTTGTGACTAAGATGAAGAAATACCTTTGTGTCTGTTCCAGAAATCCAGCCATCTTTTTTCTGCTTCTGATCCCAAACTATTTATTTGATAGTTATTTAGCTTGAAATATTGGAATTTGCATAAACTGTAATGACTTCAGAGGTATGCCTGTAGAAGTCTTATTTATTTGTCCTTTGCACAAATATTTTCCTAAAAAAAAAACAAGAACATGAAAATGCTAGTAATGACAGTATCTGAAATTAGACTCTGAAGTCTAAGTCTGAAGAAGACCTGAAGAGATCATTCAGTCTACTTAATTGTTCTGAGGCAAGTTTGATAGCTATAATTCTATTTTATTATCTCATGGATGACTAATGTGTTCTGAAAGACCTGGGGTGCTGGCAAATCCCCAGTTTACTCCATTGCCTCATCATCTTTTCTACAAGAAAGCTTTTTCCTAATATCATCCTTTTGGTTTTTTTTCGCTCTGGTCCTATCCATTATCTCTTCAAAAAGGAGCTTTATCTTTACTCTTGAGGAGGCTTCCCATATTTTTTACTATAATGTCATACCCCCTTCAGTCTTCTCCAAACAGTGACTTGAGTAGTTAGTTGTGTGCTTGTCTCTAATTATTGTCCCCAGGTTCTTCAGATCCTATGTGAGATTTACTTGAATCCACTTGACTTGTTAAGTCTGTTGTCAAGTGTGTGGTGTCTCCTCACTGGATTTATCCTTCTAAATACACATATTTGAATTACTGCATCAACCCTTGCACAATCTTCATAGCAGTTTCATATAAACCTACACAAATTTATGACAGTGTGATAAATATCTAATCATAGAGGATGATGATGCACTCCCCATTTCATCGAAGTAGGGCTATTTGAATAGGAGTCTAAATATAGTGTTGCCATTCTCCTGAAATGTTTTTTCTTTGAACTAATTTGTTTCCCCTAGCTTACAGCTGTTCAAATACCATGATGCATGCCAGTTGCCAATAGTACTAGCTTGCATCTGGAGCAGCCTGGGGACATTGGAGCTCAGAGAATCCTGTCTGTGTTTTGTTTTCCCTGGGTACTTGCTGGGCCAGGAGTGAAGAAGATGACACTGGAGAACAGGTGCTAGTAGTTCAGTGTTGCCAGAAGATTCCTCCCCTACTGCAGTCCTTCTATTGCTAGTTATGCAAACTCTAGAGTTTCTTTGACTTTACAAGACAGAGACTCAACTTCAAGACAGATGAATGCCTAGTTAGGTAGAGTAAAATGCTGAATGTTACAAATTAAGATCATTGAATTATCCCTTGGCTTAAAGAGAGGTGAGGCAAGTTTGACACTCAGCTCCTCAAAACTGAAAGAAACAGAAAAAATTTCTGTTTTTACTTTGTGGCTGTTACTTTGTGGACTCGGATGTTTTGAGCCTTCACAACAAAGAGAGGCTTTGAATTCACTTAAATAGAATAAAGACTAAACAGGAGAAGGAACATATAATGAAAACCAAAATATAAGCACAGTTGGGATATTACATTAATATACCGATTTAAATGCTTCTGAGAAAGAAAGCCACTCTCCTCTAATAAATGAGACTTCCCTAGAACTTGTAAGGATAAAATTTGTCATACTGAAGAAAGGATCAGAACAAAAGTATTTTGGAGTTTCAGGTCCATCTGCTGGTGAAATTGTTCTTTTGAAGTTTTATAGCGCAAGCCATGTGGTATTAAAAAACTGCAGACAACTTCATTACCCATGTAAACAGTCAGAATTACTAAATTCAGTGAAATTACACAAGTTCACAGTAGCAATAATTTTGGTTGACAATATCTAAAGAATTTTCTTCTCCATTAACCAGCTTTGGCATGAACTGATTTTCATATTAAACTTAGGCAATTTTCTGAAGTTTTCATAAGTTATGATCCATCAGTACAGATTAGAGCAGCATCTCCATGCAGTGGGGATGTGCAGGTTCACAATAAAAGGGTAGAGTAGTCAAAAAAGCAGCATGAGAAGTAATCTTCCCTGCTGTTTCCGATCATGGTTTTGGCTATTTGCCTGGCTCCAGGAGTGACTTCTTTTTATTATTTTCTGGGAAATATTAATTTGTCCTTTTCATATGTGAGGTAGAAAAAGGCATTTGTGTTCCTCTTTTAGCCACTTTTCAAGTTACCTTGTTTTTTGGTGAATACCAGTTTAAGTTGAATGAGTAAACAAGAAAGTGCAAGAAAGAATAATCTCTCCTCAGCAACTTATGCAGAATTATACAGGAATAATCAAGCAAATAAGGGAATGCACAGGATATGTGCATATCATATGATACATTAATCAGCTTGATTTGAACAAACAAAATAGCACCCGCCATTAAAGTCTGTTTAGGCAAGTATATGATTCATCATTTATTTTTGAGAAAGATATATGTAGTTACAAAGCCCCCTAGGAAAACTCTTTGGCACAAAGTGGAATTGTGAGACTTCTCTGATGTGTTCTGATTCAGAAAATATCAAGCCTGTTTTATTTTAAAAGCACTTTAGATAGAAAAGCTAGTAAAAGGCAGTATGAAAGTTTAAAAAATAATTTAGTCATTCATACATGCAATTCTTTCAGATTCTACCTCTTTGCTCTTCTAAGTCATTATTTTATTGAACATCTCTGCAACATATAAAGTGTCTTATACAAACACTATCACATGGTGCTGTCAGTTCACACTCTCATTATTTAAATATCTCCAGCCAAGGAATCACAACTGATTGTTATGACTAAAATTTTGGTTTCGTTATTGAAACTGTTAGAATAACTCAACATACAAAACTTTCAAGTCTACTCCATTTTCATTTAAAAGACAAAATTATAAAGATCTTGTAGCTTTGGAGAAGAATTAATTTTTAAAAGTCAGCTGGAAGTACTACACATAGAAAATCTGAACAGGAGGACTCACATCTTTGCAGACTTTGATCAGAGTACTCAATGGAGTTCCATGCTTCTATTTAATAATAAAAAATGTTTCTTCAATAAGGAGCCTGTGTTTTCCAAAAATACATTAGTGCATCTGTACACGCCTTAATGATCTTGGTCTTTATGATTGGGTGACCTCAATTACTGAATATAAAAACCCAAACAGAAAATACATCACCCCTCCCTGCCTCTGTTCACTGTAAGAAGCTAAATGCTTTGAACAGATGTACTTACAATGAAATATGTCTCGGAGGAAAAAAACTGAGCCATAGATCACAAGTTAAGACTGTACTCTTCTTAAGAAAGGAAATTAGCATAAAATTTAATGCACTTTTTGGTTCTTCAACAACTTAGAACTATGTCTAGGAATAAACATAGCCAAATTTTGTAATTTTGTTAAACCATATCTTCTACCACTCACCAGGTTATAGGATGCCATTTAACCAGGAGAACATGCAAGAAGGGTGTTCCACAGATTATATTGAATTTGGTAGATTAGCCACCACAGGCATTTAAGAACAAAAAGCATGTGCAGAATATATCTATTAAAATTTCTGTGCACAAGGAAAACTATGTGCAAAAAATACTGATGACATACTTTTCCATACATTACTTACAATTTAAATAGTAGCTGTAAATTATAGCCATGGGAAATAGCTAATCTATTGACAAATTAAATATATTCAGTAATAAAAATGGTTGTTACATGAACTTTAAAGATAGAACTTGGGAAATATCAGCTGTAACCAGCCCATACAGATTCACTGTTGAATTTTTACTGTTCATTAGATTTCTGCTACTTTAGTTGGTGTAAAACTATCCAACCACTGATTATTTAGTATAACACTACCCCTTGTCTGAGGTGAGAGACTTAAGTCAGGAATGTCTTTGTTAAAGTATTTGGATACCTGAAGTTAGAATTATGAGATTCGAATACTCAGAAGATCCTAGCACACAAATACCTTTTATATCAATGAAAAATCACTGTGGTGCTGAAATGTGTCTGCATATATATCTTTGAATCATTTTTCTTTTTGGATAATCAAGGTGAACTGAATCTTGCTGATGACATTAGTTTTGATGTCCACAGAAATATTTTGATGTGATGTTTTTGTGTTGTTTTTTTTTTTTTCTTGTGGGTTTTTTTTCTTTGTTTGTTTCTTTGTTTATTAAGGAAGTGTCTGAACATGGTAGTTGTCTACTTCATGTTGATTTTAAACATAAAGCCAATTACTACATCTTTAATCATTTAAGTTTTGTAGGAAATCTTTCCTATAAGTCATTACTTTGGAAAATATTAGTGTGATGGCCACGCCATATATAACTCTATTGTCTTTAGGTAATTACATTTCATCTACAGCCGCTATATTTTATTTTCAAGTATAACTGAAGTTGGAGAAGCCAAAAACTTTTTCTTCCCTGGAAGTGCCTTTCTATCTAGAGCCCTATGCATTTTAAAAAACCTGTTCTTTGGAGTAAACATCTCTTAACCTTCTAAGTGATGAATAATGTGTGATATGGTAGAGACATGAGATAAATCTAGGTTTATAAATCAGAGGGAATTTACTGAAGTGAATATAAATTACATCAAGATCTAGCAAATATTCTGTGTTATCATGAAGGCAGGTTACATTAAATTCTCAGGTGTACTTCCTTAGTAGCCTTATCAGTGCCAAAGGTTGTGCGAAGAATAATAGAAGTTTTAAAGCAGCCACAATTGCATTCTCAAGTTTTTTACATATAGGAGAGCTTTTTAAAAAAATTTAAAATAACTGACAGTGATCATCAATCAAACATCTTTACACTGTTAAACATATTTATATCTTAATGAACTATTAACTTTTATAATAAATTGAGGTACAAATAGTGGGGTTTTATTTACAAATGGCAGAATCACTGAAGTGGAAAAAAACATGCTAATAATAGATTTTAGCATTTAGGAACATGTTTATCCTTTCAAACAGAATGGACTGCTAATCTTAATAAATCCTTCATTATGGAGAGGCACTGAATGAAGCATAACCATCCCTAACTAGCATCTTTGATATAAATGTATAAAATATGGACATTCCTTAAGCTCTGTTTCATGGATCTGTTGTAATCAATCAGTAGGTGTTAATGTATCCTACTTTAATATATAACTTGAATTCTACAATATTCTACACAGGTGATGTATTTAAAATAGCATAAGACATTTTAAGGTGTTAAAAACATAAGAGAGATAAAATTGCAGGGGAGTTGGGACTAGGCTGGAAACCTAACCATTCTATGATTCTGTATTTATTTATTTTTTTTTCTTTCTTCAGGATTCTCAACTTCTCTTGAGCGCAATCAAAGCAGATCATACATTCTCTCTTGAAAAGCACTGAACACTGAACATCCCTTTTCACTGTAATGTCCATCCTGGTTATCAGGGGACAAATTTTGAAGGTAACCCAAGTTTTTAAGTAAGTCCTAATAATAGTTGTAAGCAAAACCCTTGAGACTGATGTTCAGAACTCTCTCATGCATTTTCTGTTCCTTGGATAAGAGCATATAAATAATTTGTATTAACACTGAAAGTTATTACATTGAAGTAGAATTGGAAGCCTTCTATAAGTGTGTAGAGGAATTTAGAAAGCAAACTTCTAAAACTTTTCTTTAAATGACCAAAATTAACTCAGGTGCAGTATGAAAGGACACTCTAAACATAATCCATTAATATTTCCATGAAATTTTGCTTTATGATCACTATTCACATTTTAAAAATTATTTTATGTTTTCAGTTTATTTGTTATTATAGTAATTTATTATTATTTAAATTCTCCTTAAGCTATTTAAGGCTTAAATGCATCTCTGGAATATGCCTACATTTTATAGAAAGGCTTTTTTACACATCCTGAGTTAATATGCTCCTAGAGTGTGACTGTGGAAGACTCTTGATCATCTTCTTTCACAAAAATGCAGACTAAATATTTGTATCATTGACAGCTGCCTATGGGAAATGTTGCCATATTAAATGTGCTCTTAGGTTTAATTCCTTCTGGTGTAGCATTAAAATTCATGCACATCTATGTAAACAGGAAGGTTCCATTCACCATTCATTAAAAATTACAACATACAGTTAATCAGCTGAAAATGTAATGTTACATTAAATGTTTTAAGGCATATGTACATACATTTACAGATATGTTCCACAAGCATTTTTGTTTAGAGTCTATACATAAATATTTTTGCTTTATTAAATAAAGAGGTCAGTTGAATACTGAAATACTGGTAAATAAAATGCACAGTAAAGGCTGATGAGAGGATAAAAAAAAAAGATTATAGTGAGCTTGACAGCTTAATTAATGAACATTTTTTTCTTTACAAGATTTAAGCCTTCCATGCACTGTCTTGTACTATTTGACAAAGTTTTACTGGCAGATCCCAAGGCAAATTTTTTATGTCCTTGATAAGGCACGTAATATAATTTATGCTAGATCCTAACCAGTTTTATCCTGTACATAAATTTGCCAAAAATCTAATATGATGTTCACAGTGTTCCTCCAAATAATTTCTCCCAGTTGGCATTTGTTTTAGGAGTGCACAAAACAAGAGCATTGGGCTGGTACTGGCGGCAGAAATTTGAAAAGTTTTTTCCCTCTAGGGATTTGCAGGAAATGTAGATCTTGTCTATAGTTGCTAGCTGTGATACTTGATGCTTCTGTCTCTAAGAGCTTGTCTGATTGGAAGTACTTAATTAACTCATGTTAATTTTAGTGAGATGTCCAAGGTAATGAATATTAATAAAATTTGTATGGGTACTCTCACTCCAGAAAAAGTAAGTTAAAGAGAGATGAGGTGGAATGACCTAAGTCTATTTGCCTTTGAGGGAAACATATACTTTGAATTTTGTGTTTCATGTGCTGTAGTGTATTCAGCACCGTACACTTCCAGGTGAATGGAATAAGCTTCCTGCTTTAACAGACCTTCATGGTATAGGTAGTAGATCTGTTGAAATCTGTGACTGACTAGATGGGAAAACTGCCATGAGAAGAGAAAAAGATTCTATATTTCTGTTAAGGCCAAGAGACAGTGTTAAGTTTTCCTTAATAATTATTAACAATAGTTAGTGTAGGAAGAAATGGTCTGATCAGCTGAATAGGAGTTTTGCATGACTTTCAGGGGTAGTAGCATTGAGTGCTTTTTGAAAATCCCATTCCTAGTGAGTCATGGTTTGCCTTTTCAGAATGAGTAAATAGTTGTATTTATCTTCTATCTATCTCTGCTACTAAATTACTTTTCCCTGAAATGCAGCTTCAGTTATACTGCAAATTTCCCATAAATCTGGACCAGAATTTTCATTCATAAATAAAATTAAGGAGGTGTAACTTGTATTTAAGGCTCCTCTAAGGAAGTATTTCATTGCTCAGTGTGGCAAAAACATATTATGATTTTCAGTTTACCAATGCCCAGAATAATACTTCTGTAGTGATTTCAAGATAGTTCATAGTCAACCCATGTTTTTGTTGCATCAAGTTGAACCCTCTGCTCAGAATACATCTTTGGTTTATGTGTGCCTTCTAATTTGGAAGCTTCTTCCTTTTAGAGGCATTAATAGGCAGCTGCTTTGACTATACTGAAAGGAAGTTGAGCATTCCATATCCCTGACTCTTAACTGAGTCAGAGCCTTCTGCATGGCAAGTTACAAGTGCACTGTAGATTAGAGGTACATTATTGTTAACAGGAGAGGTACATTAAACCCATTGCGCACAGCAATTGTACTAATAAAATGCATTACTTGGAGTTTTAAATCCTCAATTTAGAAATGCAATTAATTTCTAGGGAATCCAATTTTGAAATACAAGAACTTTGCTCATCTGCTGTCACCTTGTAAAGCTTCAATATCTTACACTGTGTTAGAATGAATTTTGTATACAAACATCCCATAAAAGTCTTGTCTTAAGATGCATGTTTGTAATTTCTAAAGCAAGAGAGTAGCATTGCTTCAAGACAGACTGAAACAAAAATTCCAAAACCTTGTTTTGGCTATGAACACCCCAGTTCCCACCACAGCATCCTGTTTATGAGAGAAAATCTGGCAGGATTACACCCTTCCTTTATTTTAAGTATGGACTATTCTGAAATTTTACTCATCTAAATGCATGTTTTAATCAGTGATGTCTTATTTTACACCAATGAATTTCTTTTCATTTTTGTGCAATAACTTTCTGACTTTTCATTTAAATCCATTGCTTACACATCTGCACAAAGCACATGAAGTGCAGTGCATTATTCACTGAAAAGGTACTCATGGATTTATAATCCCTGATGAAACATGACCTAAAATAGAGCAGTTCAACCCCATTTTATATTAGATATTTTATTAGAATCAGCTCTACTCTGTAATCATTTTGTTAGGGATGAAAATTCTAAATATATTACAAAGCAAAATGCTTATTGCAACTAAAGAATTCTAATGGCTAGAATCTGTGAGAAAACACTTGTGTTTAATTCAGAGAGAAAGGCAAATTTGTTTTAACCCATGAGAAGTAAAATTAGACTTTTAAATAAAATAATATTCTCTTAAACAACTTCTGAGCTTTGCCATCTAATGTATAAAACTCCTCAAGCAATGGATTTAGTTTCAAAATGGGCAGATGGAAGGATGGACAAAAAGCATCTAAGTAAGTGCTTTATTAACTGCCTGCTGTTCTTTGAGTGGTAATCAATAAAAAATATTTCTCATAAATTAGTATTTTGCTAGTAAAAAGGGATTATTTTTTTTTTCTCATTACTGACCTTAATAACTCAAACTCCGAAGGCACTTGTGATGCCTGTGAGTTATGAAACTTTCATACTCAGGAATATAATAATCACCCTTCACTGTTGAGATATTCTATAGAGCATGCATTAATTCAGTAAAAGGAATGAATTCTCTTGTGATTTCAGTCCATCATGAGTTTTCTATGTCTAAAAAAATCAGATACCTGCTTTCACTTTGCTTTGACCTAAGGATAAAGCAATGAAAGCATTAAATAGCTAAGGTAAAATTAGAGAGTCTTTCTTGTAGTGAAAACAGTGTCATACTTACATGACGTCATTTTGAAAAGAATATTTTTTAAGGACAGTGTTGGACAAATTTTATCTTCTGCTCAGAAGAATAATGTGAAACCACACTTACATTTGTTCAGGAAATTTCTTGCGTGATTACTTTCAGCTTCAGTAGTCAACATTACATGCTACCCTTTTTCACAAGAATAAGGGTCTCCTGGGAATATCTGGGCATGATCCCAGACAGTGATACATAATTTATGATACTCATATAGTAACACTGTGCTTCCACAACATCATTCAAAATATAACAGAATGATATTCAGTATACAGGTTATTTTGATCTCAGCATGCCGGATACAATAAAGAGTAGTACATAGACATAATTATCTTTTCATGTTCTAGTTGCTATTTGATGAATGCAGTTTTCTGGTGGTTCGTAAGAAGCCACTAGGTCATGCCCTGAAACTCCAAGAAGGTGATAAGATAAGGATTGTGACAAACATGAAGGAAAGATTCTATTAGCTTACTAAATTTGTAGCACTATTGAACTGGAGAATGCATTAAAAAGAAGAGTTCAGTGCAGATAACAAAACTTTAATTATTAATGAGATATTTAGAAATATTGTGCACAGATACTGGACAAAATGTGGAAAATGGTGTTGATAGATCTAATGATGTCTTTGGGCAGTCATGAAAGATGTTGGAAATTATCATGATAAAATATCAAGCTTTGATAGCAAGGATGGTAGCTGGTTAGAACTTGACAGGTCATCCGTGTGCTGGATGTCCATTGTATGTCTTTCATAGAAACCATTCTGCCTCAGATACGTAATAAACATCTAACAGAAGTCCAAAAAGCTAGGGCTTTAAATATAATTTAAAGTGTGAGGTTTTTTTTGCTTTTACCTACAGAAGTGAAAAAGTCTACTTTCTTTAGTTAAAATAGAACTAAATCTTACAGAAAAGATTTTGATTTATACCTGAGTTTACTGAACTAAGGCAGAATGCTTTCTTGAGATCAACCACTTCAAAATAAAAGCCTAGCCAGTTCCTAACACAGGCGTAGCCATGCATTATGACTAACAGCCTGAACAATGTTTGTTGTATTATTTTTAATTTTAAACAGCTACATCATATTTTTCAATAAAAGGATAACAAGATTCTACATCTCTGAGCATCTGTCAATACATTCTAGAACAAATTTGTAAAGGTGTTTGCCAAGACTTAAGCTTTATTTTCCTAAAACCAAGGGTGAATGAAGTAAGGTGAATCAGATACTTCAGAAATGTTCTCCTAAAATTTCTTATGCTAGAAATGTGACAAAAAAAGTTACAAATAGAAAAATAAAAAGTCTTTTCATAAATTTTAAGCAATAAGTACTAGGCTCAGATTTTTCAGGAAAGTTCAAATTCCATTTCAATGCTAAAATGAATTCCAAGCCCTTCAATATTTGATATCGGTGAGAAAAATTCATACTTGCAACCAGGATATGTTTTATGAGAGCTCCTTGTCCTGATGCTGCACTTTTTGACAAAAGCTGCTAATAAGAACTAGGGTATATTGTACTTCAAAAATCCATTTGTTCTTCAGGTGCCTAATTAGTCAAAAATTTCTTAATAGCAGAAGTATGTTAAAGGCAGAAGTATCTTTGCTGGACATGTGGAAACTTTAAGTCTCTAGGGCTCTATGCTTACTCCTTTTTCTTAATGAGACTTTCATTCTTTGCCTTACCTCATTAAAATATGCCAAGCAGTGGGAAAATCTTTATAAGATTAGATTTCATAAAGATTAGAGTAACATAAAAGCTCAGATGGTTTGTTTTTGAAATTGTTGATTCAGAAGTGGAAACCCTTTTATGTTACTCAAGATAAACTTTCATTTTGCCTTAAGACTTTGTCCCCATCCTCACCAAATGTATTTTCAGTGTACACTTTCAGACTGTTTTTAAAATTTTAATGATTTTAATTAAATAGAAAATCTGAGGTTTCTAAGCTTCCATTTGAAAATGCACTTCAAGTTTTGCCAGCTGCATTAATAGTTTTCTCTATTTAAACTAAGTCAATATATTATTAGTGTTTAAACTGCAGGGACCTATCCACAGAGCAACTGACTGAAATAACCTTACTAACCTATGTATTATGCACTATCATTTTACTTCCAGGGCATCACTTTCTTAATCTCATCAGTACAATGTGTACACCTTTTCCTTGCATATTCTCCAGATATAAGAAGCCATCCAATTAATGGTTGCATGTGCAGTTCTATATTTAAATTTTGGTAAGTGGGGCTACAGAACTGATGGACAGGGGTAGAGCAGTTGATGTCATCTACCTGGACTTGTGCAAAGCATTTGACACCCTCTCACATCACATCCTTGTCTCTAAATTGGAGAGACATCAATTTGGTAGGTGGACCACTCAGTGGATAAAGAACTGGCTGGGTGGCTGCAAGCAAAGGGTTTTGCTCAATGGCTCAATGTCCAGCTGGAAGCCAGTAATGAGTGGTGTCCCTCAGGGATGGGTGCTGGGACCAGTCTTGTTCAACATCTTTGTTGTTCTTTGTTCCAAAGAACTTGTGCAGAAACTAAGGCAAGGCTAGTTAGGATAAGAAATAACAGGACATTCCTTTTGTAGCAAGCAATTTTTCTTTTTAAAATAAGAAGGAATTTAGCCTCATAAATGGCACCTTCAAAACTAATGAACCTTTTCCACATTTTACTCTGCTGGACACTTATTAGGCGAACAGGTTTCTTTGGGACTGTGTATGTAGTGTGCACAGAGGAATTTGTGCTGTTGCATATACTTCTAGTAAGACATAGGTTAGGCTCTGATCTTCATGGTGTCATAGCTGTGACAGCCACAGTTCTAATGTGAAAATGTATGCTCTGCCATCTTAGCAGCCTGACTCTTATTTCTGCTGCTATTTCTTTTCCTTTTCTTTATTTCTTTTTTTAAATGAAAGAATTGTGGCAAATAAAGCTTGTTATGAGCTCTAGAAGTCCCCTGGTCCTGTTATAATGTTAGAAGTGAGTGAAAAATATAATAGAAAAGATAGAAATCTGAAAATTATTGAAATATAACAGTGCTTCAGAAGACACTTCAGTTCTTTACAGAGCTTTTCACTCCTGACACAGGACAATGCCTTTGAAATGCAGGAGCTAAATGGAGCATAGACTGGAGACATCTACCATTCTCATCACAGCTGCTACCACGTCATGGAGAGTATTGCTAACACAATGGAAAAAGAAATTAACTGCCCATCTGTGCAGTGTAGACCATTTTGTTTCGTCATGGTTGATTAGCAAGAGAAAATGGACTTGTGCTAATGTTAGGGTGCAGTTCTGGAATGTGGAAGACTCAGATTCAAGTCCCACCTTTGGCTGATGAAAATAAAAGCTTTTACTGTTTCAGTATTTCATGCCTATTTCAGTTCTACTCCACAGCTGCACTGCTTTCAGTTACCCAAATTGGAGTCTGCCCTCACCAAGCCAGGTAGTTTAGACCACTGAACTCAGGCCATGAGAGTGACTTAATCTCCACAAATTTTATTAGTTACATCAACACTTTAACAGCAGTGTGCCAAGGAGTCTGGCGTGCTTTTGAGCTCCACTAAACCAGATCATTTTATCATAAGTATTTCACGAAATTTATTTTCATGTCTTTCAGAACATGTTCTACACTGAAAAGAACCTTAGAGGCTCTTTCAGCATTTCTACTGCACTCCTTAAATTGTAGCTTTGATACTGGAAAACAGAAGTCTGTATTTCATGAGTTCAGGAGCATTCATTTAACACTTTTAGTTGATTTTTTTTTTTCTTTCCTCCTTCTTTCCAAAACATTAAGAGGGGATAAAAGGTGGAGGGCAAGAGAGGAAAAACATGTGTTTTTATACTTACATAAAGTAATGGGCACAGGAAATTGTTGGCTGGTTTTACTCACCTGAAGGTACTCAATTCACCATCCTTTCCAATTCTGTACAATTTTGTTTCCATTAATTTTTTTTTTTATGTTTTTCTTTACTTTCTGTTAAGGAATTAAGGAATGGCCTGAAGCCTAGTTACTGTGAGATGGCGTTCACATTTCCGTATATACAGGGATTGGTAAGAGATGTCCCCTACATACTGCAGAAGCAGACAATACTTAAAGCCACAGCCAAAAGAAAGACTTGCCCTTGCTACACTTCAACCAGAAGCTTTTTTTTCTGTTCTCACTCTGCATCAGCTTCTGACATTGAATTATATTTTTAACATTTCCATCTGTCAGGTACCAAACTGTGCAACTGTTCTTCCTCAACTATGGTTTCCATCTAAATACTCCTGCTGAGTGGCTGCTCTCCACTTTAAAGCCTCAGTTTGTAATTATAGTTTCAAATCTTTTCCTTTAAGCCCATGTGTGTTACTTGCTTTAGGAGACTGGATAAAAAAATATAACAGTTAAAAAAGCATAATTTGCTTAAAATCCAGTTGAAAGAATTGATCCCAATTGTTTAAGTTTTCAGTTAAAGCTCTGTTGAAGTCACTTTTAGTACTATAAAAAATCAAGCAATCAACTCATGAAGAAGAAATGGAACAAATTAGAATGAAATTTTATGATTTTTTTAGGTTGAAAAAGCTTTCCAAGCTAAAAGCAGTGTCTCTAGGGCAAATCAGGTTAAAACAAGTCTTTTGCAGTTGACTAGTAATCATTTGGAACTTGTTCTTTGAGTGGTCAAGAATAATTTTCTCCGGATTATGTGATTAAAGAGATCAAAGAGTTCATTACTGCTTTAACTAAATGCCAGCAAGTTCTATCATCCTACATGCAAAGAGAACAGGTCTCCAGTTATCTCCCACCATTTCAAGACTTACACAGAAAGTGCCCTGTGCACTTTAATTAGTTAGGTACTTAAGAAATTTTTCTCTAGGACTCAAAAAAAAAAAAAAAAAAAAAAGCAAAGGAGTGCTCTCAGCTATGCCAGTGATGACTTAGTCAAATTAATGGGAATATTCAGCCCTGTCTAGGGGCAGAATTGGGGCCATGAGGACATGGAAATTCTTGATATTTTGGTGAGTTTATTTGGCTTCTGTTACTCCCTAAATATTAAAGACTGGCATTTTACAGCTTTTTTTTTCTGACCTGCCCAGTTGTGTTTCCTGATTTTGATTCAGCTCATTGTTTTAACTTGCAGCCATGGAAGGAAATTCCTGCTGTTCTTGATAGATGCTGAGAACAACATGGCCCCTCTTGGGTGGCTGCAGCTCCACAGGGGCCTTTTGTAGCCCATGAGTTCTGTGGCCACCCATCTCAGCTTTGGGAATCAACCCAAGGATTCACTTTTTTTCCCATTCAGATGTACCTGTAGAAATTAGGGAGTTTCCTTTGCAATTTTTTTTTTTTTATTACTGCCAAGTTGTTAGTCTTATTAACCTTGAAGTTAGAAAAAAAAAAAAAATAGAATTATGTTCAGTATGGTAATTTATATTGGATGAAAAAGGGTTATTCCAAGGTGTTGCAGGAAAAATAAATGGAAATCACTGCCCAGCTTGAATTTTCACTCCAAAACAAACAAACAAACAAACAAACCAACCCCCAAAAAACAAACCAAACAAAAAAAAATTTAGAGCTAACATTACAAAAAAAATCAAAAAGAAACTGATCTTAATCAGATTCCCCCATTGTATATATTAGGAGATATTTTTATGACTGAGTTATATTTAGAAATGCAGGTTCATGGATTAATGCCTTTTACACTGGTTCTTTTCTAAGAGTTTATGTGACATTTCTTCACTTTTCTTTCTGGGTCCTGATAATATTTATGTGAATCTGTGAGCCATTATTTTGAACATATGCATGGTGAGTCGATCAGATGTTTTTTTAAGAAATAAGGCTGGCTACTACTAGTTCTGTGAATTTTATTGCTCTGGCTACAACAGTCTGATCTTTGCATTGTTAAATAGACAGATAAATAGTAGAGAAAGGCAGCCATCTACGAAACCTAGGAACAAGATCAAATCTGGCTTTTATAGAAGTATATGGCAGATGTGAAATGAATATTATTCTGATCTTTTATATAAATGAAAGAAAGTTCAATATGAATGAAGTGAAAACCATTTCTTAAATGTAGCTGGAGGGTTATACTTTAAAAGCAGATGGTTTTGAATTCTAAGGGCCAGATTTTAAAGTATTTATGAACTCATTTCATATTAAAATCAAGTTCATGATGCAATAATGTACCTCAGAGAGAAGGAAGGGCATGATATTCTGTGTCTTTCAGTAGGTAATACTTTGTGGTCAGTGCTTCCCCTAGTATTTACATCTTAATCTATAATATTAATTTAAAGACTTACTGAAAACAACCCAGCTTACTATTTTGTTTAATTCAGATAATTAAAAAAGATTATAAATAAACATATGTGTTCTGCAATATTCCACAATGGAAAGCTAACTCTTCAAATTCTTAATAAGAAAAAAAAAAATCACTGAGGTTACTGTAATTTCAAACTCAGAATCTTGTCATCTTCTTGTTACTATCATATTTTTCTTTGTCAAAAGAAAAAATAAAAACCTGTTATTTAAAGCTGGAAAAATACTTAAGCTAAGAATTATTCTTTGTTTTTTAATCTTTTCTATTATTTCCATTTAAAAAGTTAACAAATTCAGAAATACAGATAATACTTTAGGAATAAAATAGATTTCTTTGCTTTTTTCAGTCATTTACATTTTCCAAACAGTCTTTATAAATTGCTTAAGCTAGTGCTATCAGTTATTGCATCTGTGTTTACTGGCACTAGGTAGGAAATAGCATACTGTATTTTTCAATTTGGAAGATGGTCCTTCCAAAAGTACTACAAATTTATTGATGTTCTTGAAATCTATGGTTATCTATTAAAATCAAAATTACACACCCCACACCTCAACCATTACCCCCAATTTTAATTTTATGTTTAATTTGTGGGTTTAATTTGCTGTTTTATTGCCTTGTATTTATGTTAGGATTTCTTTCAACCTTGCAATAGTAAACCACACTTAAAGTATTGCCATAGTTCTCAAATTGTTGTTTCAGGATCATTCTTCAAGTACCTGAGGAACTGACTTCCTTTCTTCTTCCTGTTTTTCTATCACAAGCTACATTGTGCCATCACCTGCTTTGTTTAAGGTGTTTCTGCTGGCAGGCTTTAATGATTGACCTTAAATTTAAAGCACCCCCCAGAGTCATTTTCTAACATAGCCCAATTGACTTTCCTCAAGAAAATAAAAAATACTTTTATTAATAGCACTATCATATCACTTAAAAAATTAGTCAAGGAGTCTGTTCAGAACTGCTAGTGCTTCAGTGCAGTACAGGCACAGAGTCTCAATAATACATGGCTTTGATTAGAGCTGGACAGAACATTTATAAGGCAATTAGCCACTCTACGGACTTTTGCGTGTTCAGACAGAAGTTGAATTTTTTTCTCATTTGAGGAATGTAGAATATTCAGACGAAGGGACCTTCCCGTGACTCAAAGTATGAAGTACCATGAGCCTTTATGTTAAAGAGAACTTTTTCTTACAAAACATCATGCCCATTATATAAAGAAGATTTGGTATCCTGGGTTATTCACATAATATTAATATTATATAAGATATTCACATAAATGTCCTGTCAATTACAGCAGTACAAAGTAACCCACACAAAATTATAAACACTGACAGCATAATTCATTGTGGATTACGTGCTACCAAACAACGGAAATGTAATTATGTGCATTTCACAGACTAAATAAAGGTAATCTAGACAAAATATGTCACAAGAATGTGGTTAGTCTTTTTTAAAAATTACGTTTTTGTATTCAGCATCTACAGCTACATTAAAGCTATAGAGTCCAAGATTCCCTTTTATTTCTGTATTAGACTATGCTTTCTACTGAGATCCTTTTCTTCTACTTCTAAGGAAGTCACTGTTCCAGCTGTACTATAAATACTGTTCTTTTTCTTTCCTATATGACTATAAACCTTAAGGAGTTATCATGCATATCTGTTAATCAAGCTAATGTAAGTTTGCTTGTGAATAAAACTTAGAATGAATCTTTGTTCTTTCTAGGCACCCATGAGTTCTGAAAAATGAAACAATCCCTTGCTTTATTTAAAGGAATAAGGAACAAAGGACACCTGCATCTGATGACATATACGTTTAAATAATAATATTATAAATACAATCAGTTTTTTCAGAATACATTTAATCCAACCTGCAGACAATCCAATGATGTCATGAAAATAACTTTTTACCATTTAGCTTAATGTTTAATACCAACATTTTTGAAATATAGAAGTAAATTGTCTGGTTTCTCAAAATTATCTTTCCCTCTTTGTAATTTTTAGAAATACAATAATTGACATGTCTCTCCTGTCAATCAGAATTCTCATGAGAATTCTTCTAAGTATTTTCTCCAAATCTGCATAAATTCTAAACTTTCTGTGTTTTTCCTTTCACAGATATTGGGATATTTAAAGTATTGCAAGTTATCAAAGTTCAATCCCTTGAAAGTCTATAAAGTAAATGTGTGCCTTCAGGGGCACATAGCACAAAAAATCATACTGGTCTCAAGCGCACTGTACAAATCGAGATATGAATGCACCTTTGGTTGCAGAGATATTTTTAATTAGAAAAGAGAGAATAAAACAAGTTTTGGATGGTAATAGAAGAAAATATTTTCTTGAACTACCCTATATTTGGTTGAATTTTGTAAATATTGCCAGAACCTAAGCAACTGTGAGTGAATTTCCCATGTTGATAGGTAATTTGAGTTCCACCTAAGTGGGCATTTTGAGAGATCTGACTAGCCTTTTTCATACTCTACAGCATTTTCTCTAAACAGAGAGCAGTTTTTAAGAAAAAGCCTCTTGCAAGTGTTTCTTCTGCAGGTTGGTTGAGGTAGTTGATTCTACATCTTAATCAGCTTTTCTGTCCTACAGTTATGACCTTGACTACTTTTTTGAAGTCAGTGATAATCCTCCTTTGAGGAATTATGGATTGTTAAGAAGTTTGTTTTCAAAGGACTCAAATGGAAGAAAGCGATGAAACAGTGATTTGCACTGCTAGAGATTGTATACGGTCCCTGTAGAGTGTATGAAAATCTACATTTTGTTCATTGAAATGTTACTGTTTTATTCCTCCCTCACATCTCCAGGGTAGCTTCAGCAATTTTTATAGAAATGTGTGAAAATGCCATTCTGCCCAAAACCCAAATCTTAATTAAACAGTGTCAAATTCTCCTTGCCTACAATATGCATAGAACCCATATAGTCTTCTATTTAAAATATTTTTCCTTTTTTTTTTTTTTGCCAATGCAAAACTCACTTAAATTGATCCAAGGCAAAAATTCATTGTTTTTTTTTTTTTTCCTCTTTCTTTCTCCAATATTTATGGTCCAGAATCTCCCCTTGTATGTAGCATAAATTTAGCCCAAATTGAACTGTCAGTCATTTCTGAATAGGTTATGCAGGAAATGTTGATTGTGAAAAAGGCAAAGCTAAAAGGACATTGTGAGATGTGAAAAAAGACTCTGTCATGGTGTATGCAATTAGATGTTCAAACTGGAATCTGCTTTGCTCATGGAAAAGTCAGTCAAGATGTTGCAGCAGTCATTATGAAAATTTAATCCATGATGAAGTTAGGAGACCTCAGCTAGTTTTCTAGTAGTGTTAGAAACTACTACAGTTTCTACTTAAATAAAGAGAGCATTGTGTAAATATATCCTGAGACTGAGTATGTATTTTATGCAAGCTTGATTGCATATTTTAATTGCACTATAATTGTTAAACATATCTGCTTAGTATGATTTTATATTTCTAAATAACCCAAATTCTTGGTCTTAGACAAAAATTCTGATGTCGCATTTACAATTCATTAAATTCAGAATTAAAATGTGCAGCTACACTAGAGAATTAGAGAGCATTTAATTTGGTAAAGCATTTTATTTAATTGCTTCTGTAACAGGCTAGGCTAGGCTTCCGCAAATGTATTGTCCATGTAACCACTACAAAAGCTCATTGCAGCAGCAGGATTTCATTCCATTACTAACATGTCCATGGCTAACACATAATACATTTTAAAAATCCCTATAGCATGAATGTCACAGATATGCCTCCACTTCAGTCTCACAGATTTTTAAAACAGTGTTACAATGCAGAAAGAATGAAACAGTGAGGTCTCAATGTTATATCAAAACTGCATAGATTTAAATAGGGTCTCAAACTCAGGCAATGAAACAGGACAAAACCAAGCACTATCTTTTCTATGCTCAGTTACTCTTTATCTGAAGCCAAAATGCTTACTCTGTGCTAGTATTTCCACTCTAGAAGTAAAAATTAATAAATAAAAACAACAAATAGGTGTTAGGGAGCATGGTGGGGAATACATATTCTTCATAAGATAAAATTTGTCTCTAGAGAATATGTGTGATGAAAATTCAGTACACTATAGACTGGATTTTTAATTTCTTAAAAGACAGGATTGTTGAGGATCAGTGAGAATTTATTTTTCTTTGGATTCCTATGGTTCCTTTTTGTGACCCCTGAAGGACTGCTATTCTGACCAGTAAGAATCACACTGTAGAAGTGCATCAATAACCAGATAGTTCCTGAAGGCCCCCAGAGAGTTTCTATTTGGGGTATGTTTCCCATAGCTGAAAGGAGTTATGTTATACTTATTACAGATATATGCTACAAGAGCCTTGTGTTTTTCTCAGAACCTTTTCTTTGGCCACTATTGAAAAGTGGTTCAGTTGCTAAGTCGGTAATGTTTCCTTTCAGAATTCCAAGCAGTCACCCTGGACAGCTGCTCATTGAAGTCCG
>JAOEHX010019144.1:0-14144 GCA_025448015.1 Bolborhynchus lineola
GAAGGAAGGAAGGAAGGAAGGAAGGAAGGAAGGAAGGAAGGAAGGAAGGAAGGAAGGAAGGAAGGAAGGAAGGAAAAAATTACAGTTCTATACAGAGCTGAGACTGAATTCTGGGCTGCCTTGTACTGTCTAAAGCATAAAACAGACAGCAGAATAATGTATATCTCAGAACCTATCCAAGTTCTCTGCTAGTAGGTTTTCATCCGCTTTTGATTTAATTTCTTAGTTCTTTGGACCAGAAAGCTGTCTGATAATATGTCTAAGAAGTAAGTAATGATCTATAGTGTAACAGTTATAAAACAAATTGCAGTTCTATATGGAAGACTCTGCAAAGAACATTGTTTATTAAAGTTTCACAATTGCATCAGAGGTACCACTAGAGAAACAAGGAAACTGCAAAACATTAGGGACTAGAAAAAGGGTCTTAAAACAGCTGTGGAAACAAATACCATCTCTACAAATAATATTTTTAATGTCATCATCTAATTCTTTTATGTCTAGCTATATCTGCTTGAGGCAGTGCCAAATGGTGCAAATGAATATGCCCATAGCATGCCAGCTGTTGCTATACAGTTAGATATGCTATTTTATGTCAGGCAATATTTAGGTTTATAAGAAACCTCCACACATTGTTTTGGAATAGGTGGCTCTATGGGATTTCATTGCCAGGAGCAGTAAGATCAAACATACTATCTCAGATTACAATTACCAACTCATATTGCAGGAGCAGGAATTAAATCCACAGTCAAGAACATCAGGATGCAGAGGCAATAATCCCACCCTATGAAGCCACCCTGCTGGTTCTTCTTAAGCAAAATTAAACAGGTATATATTCATTGAACTGTGTGGAATGTAGTAACCTGCCAGGTCCACTGAACACACTTGTTTTGGGTGAGTGGGCACCTCAGTGAGAAATCTGATCAGTAGCAGATAGCTCAAAAGCCTCAATGAAATGGTTTGGGAAAAGAGACAGCCCTGCTTTGCAATATTGTTATATCTCAGCCATGCCCTGCTGGGATAACAAATAAAGCAGGAGTAGTTATAGCTATAAAATTTACCATATGACTACAATGCAGCAAAGGAAATAAACTTATTTTAGTGACAGCACTCAATTTTAAGTGTACCAGCAGTGGCAGAAGAGTGAAAGTGACCTGAACAGTGAAAAAAGACATAGTTTTCATGGTTTTCAACATAGCTACCAAATATGTGGCCCCATTTGGCATAACCAAGTTCTTTGCCATTTTGAGATTTTATACCCGGGAAATTATTTGTTGCCCATCAAGATGGTTATCTGATTGGTACGAGTATGACAGAATTCAGACTGTAAATTAATATAAACTTTTGAATACCCACACTAGCACACTGGCGTAAAACTATGTCTTGCATACTTTTACCTGAAATGTGTTTTGTCTCCCAGGACAGTGTAAATTAGGGTGCAGGCAAACAACTTTAACTCATTTTGTCAAGTGCTTTGGCTCCATTTCTTTGAACAATGTCAATTGTATTCTTGTGTTGTCAAACCATAGAATGTTTGACTCTCATTTCTGAAGAAAACAATATAAAAATACCCCTGTGAAATGCTAGTTTAAAAGTGCCTTAGTGTACCTCCTGGTACTGCTGACATGTCAGTAAGAAATAACCAAGAAAGAAGGGGCCTTGAGCTGCTGAGACAAATTTTACTTGTCGACATGCAGCTTCTAGTAATACCAGTAACCTGTGGGTCCTGTCCCAAGTTTCCTTTCTCCTTTAACTGACAATGTAGTCTGATATTTACTCTCAAATAAGATCCAGACTAGATAGGACCAATTTTATATTAATTACTTTGATAGGTTCACTTGAAAGAAAAACTAATTTTTTAATCAGCAATTAAATCTTGAGTGAACACTTTATTACTGAAATCCCAAAAAGCTGCATTAAGGCAAAAACTGGAGCAACCAAAAAAGGCTCTTAGATATGTTTGTACTTCACTATAGACAAAAGCGAATCTGTCATGCATTGGAGTGTAGGAGCTTTAATTGCCTCAGGCATCATGAGCAAGGCTGCAGAGAAAAATCAGACACTATAGAAGTACTGTTGGAATTTGGCCCCTCCAAAGTCCCATTTAACAAATTTTCTACATAAGATGTGAGATAGGGCTCTAAAGTTAGCTCCTGAAGGCTAACTCTTTTGTCTCTAGTTTCTTCCTACAGGAAATGAAAGTACAGACTTTCTTAGCAAGATACACAACATAATTGCAGACCTAGGCACAGAGAAGAAATGTTAGAAATGTTGTCTTTAATAAAGATATGGAAGGTGACCTCAATATCTGGGAATTCACTTTCCTCCTGAAGAGCTAGGATAAATTAGCAATGAAGAAAATATCCAAAACTATAATCCCTGGGGAGACTCCTGAGTTTCCTTTATCTCCAGTTTGGCAACCTGATGAAGTATGTAAGCCACACATTCCCTGCAGCAATTAGACCTGTAAGGGAACTCGATTCTAAAGACAGGAGCCCACTGCATTAGTTCTAAATACTGCAAGCCAGTAAGTCATAACCAAAAGGACCTCAAATGTATTTGTTTGAGGCACCAGGTGAAATAATGCCATCATTTCATATTTGATGTCTGTCTTGGGTTCAGCAATAGCAGTCATTTTTTTCTCCTTCTTAGTAGTTAGTGCAGTGCTGTGTTTTTGACTTTCAGCCTGGGAACAACGCTGATAACACCGATGTTTTCAGTTGATGCTCAGTAATGTTCAGTCTGACCAAGGACTTTCTGAGTCTCATGCTCTGACAGGGGAGAGGGGAAGCTGGGAGGAAGCAGAGACAGGACACCTGACCCAAACTGACCAAAGAGGTATTCCATACCTCATGCCAGGTATATAACCTGGGGGCAGTTACCCGAAAGGGTTAGATCAGTGCTCAGGTTGGGCTGGGTATCGGTCAGTGGGTGGTGAGCAGTTGTATTCTCTTCACTCATTATTTCTCTTATCATTATTATTGGTGGCAGCAGCAGTGGTTTGTGTTATACCTTAGTTACTGGACTGTTCTTATCTCAATCCATAGGAGTTACATTCTTTCAATTCTCCTCCCTATCCCCCTGGGAGCCGGGGGGAAAAAAGGGAGGGAGGGAGTGAACGAATGGCTGTGTGGTACTGAGTTACCAGCTGGGCTTAAATCATGACAATGCACATAAAAAATGTTTTCATATTTCTTCAAACACTCAGAACTGATAATGTCATAACTATTCTGTGTGCAGTCAAAGAGAGGCTATAGGATATTGCATTACAACCTACAGACATTCTCCTTTAGAACATGAAAATAAGTTGATTAAGAACCTTGTCTGGGAGACTCCATTTCAGGACTCATTAATTTAAATGTGTTTATTCCATTTACATGTAGGTGTAATGTTACATTGGTAGAAGCCTTAGCCATGTTAAAACCTGTCCCCCTTTCCTCCTAGCCACACTGCAGAAGTCATACACAGTGCTATCTAGCTGTTCCCAAGGACAATAAAATAAGATTGTGGTTTGCCACTGAGCTGGCACTCAGCAAAGTCAACAGGGAAACTGCTGAATCTTTTATTCACCCCTTGTTCTGCTCAAATATATTGCTGGGCAACTTGAAAGTTTTCACTATAAGAACTGTAGACAGCAAATTATCACAGATTGAAGAGTTGTCTTCTCTGCTCCAATACCTTCTTTGGACTCTGGAAATTCCAGTAGGTGCATTATGAGCTAAAGTCAAAAATTTAGCTGCACACAGAGTCAATTCCTTCTAAAAGTGAGACCCTAGTTTCCTCTTTCCTCCTTCTTTGATGTGTATGAGAAGGTTAAACCCCAATGAACAGCACTTTCCACAGAAAATAGACATGACATTAAATGACACAGTATTGAAGGAGGTATTTCAGCATGGCATATTTCCTTCCTCAACATTCAACAGCACAAACTTTATTGGCACCTCTGACTGGTACGTTAGGAGCCTTAAAATATTCTTATAAAATTTGATGTAGACAGTTATGTTTCCACTTATGAGAATCGAGAAGTAATTTTATCTTCCTTGAGGAGAATAACTCTGATAATGTTTGTAGTGATAGAATAGCTATTCAGTTCATCCAGCTGGGATCTGAAGGATCATAACGAATGTCATTCTATTTATTGTATTACCTCTCTTTTGTGATAGTACTTGTTTAAGTCTACTCCTCATGCTGCATTTTTTCTGTCAAGGTTAGCTCACATGCTACTAATTATACTTTTTAATTAAGTTAAAATTTTAACTGTGTCATCAATCAATTCTGAGAAATTAAATTTTCTGTAACAATGGCTTTAGGAAACTGGTACAATGTACAGACAGAGTATCCATTAGCATATGTAAATGAAAAAACATGGAAAAGAAGATGAGACCTGTCTGTGGGCTCTGAAATTATCAATCTCCAAGACAAGATAAAAGGACAGCTTCCCTGTGGGAGACAATGACTTAGTTCTTCATGATAGTTGTTTAATGTCAGTGTACTTTATTCAGATAATAAATAAGAGGAGTTCCCCTGAGCCTGATTGCTTGTAAAATGTGTTCTCATATATAATTTTAGAGATTGAAAAGCCAAGCTGATGTGTGAGGAAGCAAACTAATTTCACCACCCACCAGTTCTTCCGATGTTGTTGGCTGCTCACTTGGGCAACTGGCAATGTATCTGTAGCTAATAGAGTTTTTCATCTGTAGACTGTATTTGTGACAGATTTACTAATTTCACTTCTATAACAAAACTAAAAGAATCTTCAAGGACTGACCCTGAGGGAAAATTGACTACATGGTAGATAACCACCAGTGCCTTCAGCAGATTTCAAGGGGATTGATTCTGCTTTAAGAATACAATAATCTTAACATTACAATTTTTAAAGCCACATAATACCAGATGCTTAAGACATATAAAAAATAAATAAATTGCTGACATCCCTGAGAGCTGTTTATTTTCCAGTGAGCAGCTAGGTATTTATATTTAGCTAGAGGTTCAAAATTTCAGAAGTCTGGCCCACAGCCCACACTGTGTGAAAGTCAGTGCAAAGCTGACTTTAAGTCAGTCAAGTCCTATTAAACCATTCATCTGTAACAAGCCTCATGGTAACTTCTCCTGCAGGAATTTCGTGCTGCATTCTAGCCCTTTCTACACTACCAAGTTATGCAGGTACACTTCAAATATGAAAAAGAGAGTTTTGGAAACTCAGGCAGGGGAAAAATAACAAATAGCTTACAATATCTAAATCTAAAAGCTGTAAATATAGGATTCTTTTCGTAACTTCTTCCTTCTTTGGAAGACATGCATGAGAAGGAGAAGTTATGACTGGCAAAACAGGTTACTTGCAAATATGAAGCCTTTACTGTTTGCAAGCAGTCACCACTTCCGAGTGAAAACTGGGCAGCTTGTTTTGATGTAATATCCCACTATTTTCCTAGGGAGTTAGGATGTTAGTATGGGGCAAAAGTACTCTGTCTCCCCTAGAAAACAGTTACAACTGACACATTTTTTTTCTGGTATGCAGGGACTGACACTTTTTTAAAATCTTACTGTACAGGACCTCATTGGGATAGAGTTAATTTTCTTCATAGCATCCCATATGGTCCTACGATTTATACTTGTGACAAAAACAGTGGTGTTAGCACATCTGTGTTTTGGCTGTGGTGAAATAGTGCTTGCATAGTGTCAAGGCTCTCTCTCTACTTACCCCACCAAAGGCCAATAGGCTGGGGATGGGAAAGGGGCTGGGAGAGAGGGGCCATAGATGTCATGTTCAGCAATACAACTTGCAGAGAGATTTTCCAAAGCAGTCTTTGCTCAGTGGCTGTGTATGCATCAGTCAGGTGGTGGTGAGTGATTTCTTTCGCAACACTTGCTTTATTTTCCTCTTTTTCTGCCTCACTTACTAAACTGGCTTTATCTTGACCCATGACTTTTCTTGCTTTCCCCTTTTCCACTGTGGGAGGACTGAGTAAGTGTGTGGGGGCTTAGCTGCCAGCTGGGGCTGCTAGACTTGTTAGCTAAGTACACTTAGCTAAAAGTCCTCTGTATGTTAGCTTCCCCCTTTTATTGTTCGAGGTTCTCAGCTTCATAAGAAGTCATGATGAAGCTCCAGGGAACAAAGACTTAAGAAACCTGCTCTCCTAAATAGCCTGCCAGGCAAAGAACCAGATTCTTGCTTCACTGGAATTTCACAGGTATTTTTCATCAGGACAAACTGGTTTTTGGAAGTTTTGCCAACCTGCTCTTATTTGGACTACATTTTTCTTGTGTCATGCATTCACAGACCTCCTGGTAGGAAAAGGAAGGAGGAGAAAATAGGCACAGTTGGGGACCTAATTACAGAATAATTGCAGACCTCTTCATGTTGGCATTTTGAGGAGCCTTAGAATGAATACAGCGTAGTTATTGATACTTAACTGGAATTTTAAGTCATTCCCTCGGGATACTTCATCTGCTCTTTGGCTAAGAAAATTCTGAGCCCACTGCCTTCCTGCCCACACTAGCTATGAAGGAGCACACGGTGATGTCCTGAGGCCTGATTTTTCCCCTTCCATACATTTCTGGATATGAAAGGCAGTAACAATTCTAACAAAGGAATCACCACATATTATGCAACTTCTCATGAATCACACACAGCAACAATACATGAAGTTCCTCTTCAAAAAGAAATTCACATGAGAATATGAATTCATTAGTAAAGGACATGTCAACAGATGCATGTTTATGATGATTGAGTGGAATTAAAATACCTATATCCAAAGTTGAAATCAGGGATACAACAAAAGGTTTCATAGACAGTAAAGCATATAGTTATTTACAAACAAAGGTATAAATCATGTTTCAATAAAGGTATTTTATTTTACCATGCAACTCAAAATCAGGAAATTTTGACTGAGTAGAGCCAAAAGGAAACTTCACAGGTGCTTCTAGCTCCAAAGCACAATGAGTAATACTCACTGGAAGAGTTGAACTTTGTTCTTGGATCTGCTAGATGTGCAATCCCACAGGTACAGTACAATACTTAGAGAAAACAACCTGGGAACTATGACTTCAGGGTTTTCTGGGGAGATAAATGGTTGTGATAATGTTTGTGAAAACTCATAACAGGATGGCTTATGGAATCATAGAATAGTTAAGGTTGGTAAGGACTTTAAGGTCGTCTAGTTCCAGCCCCCCTGCCATGGACAGGGACACATTACCTTCAATATTTCCTTCTGATGAACTGGACAATTATTTATAAAAACAAAACTCCTTTCTCAACCACATCGTTGACTGGAGTATGTTACTGTGAGACTGTTCCTGTGTGACACTTGATTCTCCACTCATGATTTCAGCATATATCAAGAACAATTCCCCTCTAATCAATGGAGTTAATCTAGTCTTAAACCAACCTATAAGAAAATGAGGACTTTATTTCAAACAGCCAACCTAAGGGTGTTGTTTCTCATCAAGGGGGAACTACGTGGCAACAATCATGCCACCAACACAGATATAATATGCTGCAAACCAGAAACTCCTACCACCCTGGAAAATGAAGCACAGAGCAGAAAGAAAGGAAGGAATTTGTTCAAAGCCTGTGGATGAGGTTTTCTTTAGCTCCTGGGTGGGTAGTACTAGTAATTCCCAAAAAGCAAAAATCCAACTGCTCTCATCAAAGGTAATAGCAAAATTGTAATTAATTTTAGCATAGAGAGAAGTGTGCATAAATAATAGAGAAGTCAGTGGTACATTCACAGTATTGCTCAACCAAGACACTAAAAGAATAATAAATTACAAAAAGAAGTAATAGTTTACAAAATCCTCTTAAACCTTTGCTGTTCAATTTAAAGTAATTCCTTCATAAATAAGAATATGTCAAACTATACACAAAAATGTATAAGCCTGTAAGTTAGGATACACTTTTCTTCACCTAAAAGAGCCCTTTAAAATATTTTTTCCAGTCTTTCATCCAAGAACTGGCAGATTGCAAATATTTTCTATAACATCTAACTTAAATGCAGCCCAAAACTTCAATAAAGAAACTGTTCAGTGTAGCGTGTTTAAAAAATACATATTGGGTCAATTCTTCCTGAAAGATATCTATGTTAGTTAGCTCTGCATTTTATCCCAAGGGTACAGCAAGCCCTTCAGCCATTTCCAATTTCACTACAAAGTCTTTTATTTTTTTGCCTATGTAAGGAATGTGAAGATGCATTTTATACAACTTTGCCACTTCATACATGTATTTTTTTGTGTCCTTGTGCTTCTTCTCATATATATATAGAGATAAAAATATTCTTAGACTCATACAGCAGATAAAGGACTTAACTTGCCCATTGATATTTCTAAGGTTTTATTTGTTACAATATTCAAATTAAATCTATCATGACTGTAAATGGCACACCAGGAAAACAGTTTTCTTTCATAAGAAACTTCAAACAGGTAGAGGCAAGGATCATTATAGTATATGGAATCCTTTTACAGGGATACCAGAACGTGAACAAAGTTCTTTCCCCAGTAAATTCAGTTGTCTGCTGTCATAAAGACAAGTGGTTACTAGGATATGCACTTCCTTTTGACTAGTAAGAGCTGAATTGCAAGATAAGCTCTGAAGTATCACATTGCTTCATTCAGTAAACATGGTTGCCCATTTGCTGAGCTCTGTGTTAGAATCCTTCATCAACACACTGTTTTTCAACAGTGGTAGAAGCACTCAGTCTGTTTGTGCTCTGCCAGGGTGGAAAGAAAAGATGATCAGGAAAACACTTACCCTGGAGCAACATTCTGCATTTGACTTGGTTAAGAAAACAAGCCAGTTTCAAAGCCTTCATTATTGTCTAAAGATCATCATTAAAGCTGTTTTTAAGATTGCATCCTTCACAAGAACCTACTTGTGCTCCAAATGTTTACAGCATTCTTCATGCTTTCTGCATTTCTACTTAGTCCTATTTAGAAAGAGCTTTTGACAGATGTGAAAAGTTGTCATAGAATTTTGATCTTTTATAAGTATAAGGTCATCAACTGGTTAAATACCAGCATCTAAGCAAAAAAATGTTATCATATGTAAGGGATATTTTTCACCTCTACCAAGTATTTAGGCTTTAATTAAAGTCAATTGTTAAAGTCAATTCCAGTTATAGCAATTCAGCATATGACATTTTTGCAATCACTATATGGGGTGACCTCCATGACCAGTCATTACTTTCATCCAGATCTAGTTTAGAAAGTCACACAAAATTAAGAGTTATTCATTTACATATAGTAAAAGAGGTCTTGTCTGGTTGACATTAAATAACCCGTCCCTAAACTGAGTCACAAAGTTAAAAAAGTTAATGTGTTGTCCCTTATCTCATATTTCATGTGGGATTTTTATTTAATGGGATTTGTAGTCTTCATGATTCGTCCAAATAGCCCATCCTTTAAATGATGGTAATACTTTACTCCATAACTGCATATTGTGAAATAATCTAAATACTAAGGTGTGTGGGGAAAAATGTTGATATTGCTCCAGATTTGTGGCAGCCTTTTAAAGAGCCTGAGGATCCTCCAGGAGAGGGTGGTAAGAAGGGAGGAAGAATTACATCATGGCAGGATCCTGCTGCAGCTCTGTACATGATTACCATGAACTGGAAAGTTTGTAATCAAAATGCTTGTTCTTACATTTTTGCAGAATTTGGGCCTAAAGCTTTCTGTGAGAAAACATGACAGAATTTGTCTTTGAGATATTTTGTTTGCAACCACTTCTAGAGACAACTAACCTTTCTGTCCGAAAGATTCGCTTTTACATTTTTACTGAGGAGTATACACAAGAGATAAATATTTTAGTAGGAGAAAACCCCTATCCTACCAATAACAAATATGTAGCTTTCATTTTATTATCATACTGCTATAAGCAGTTTGATATTTAGATTTGATATTTGGAGTGTATATTTAAAAAACTCATGGTAGCAGAGCTTTTAAAAAAATAAAAGAGTTGTTTCTATTTTCTAGGGCAAATGTGGTTTACAGATATCTCATCCAGGGTTTCTTCAATGGCTTTAATGTTTATTCAGTAAGCTTTTATGGAACTCTTTTTACTGAAAATTACATCTAGAGCTGCCACTGCAATAACCACTAATCTGCATGCATCCCTCTCAGTTATATAGGGTGAGACATCTTCAATTATGTCCACAGCACTAAGAGATCATGCTACAGCTTGTAAGGTTAATGCAGGGCCAAGGTAGGAGATGCTGAGAGAGCTGGGTCAGTTCAATCTGGAGAAGGGAAAGTCAGGGTCGATTTCCATCTGTAGAGATACCAGACTGAGAGGGAGTAAAGAAGACAGAACCAAGATCTTTTCAATGGTGCTTATTTAAAGGACTGAAAACAATATAGTGTAACATTATTGAAGGACCTATTTCTCTCCTTCACTCAGTGAGCCACTTCAGGAGTCTTTCAGTCTTCGGTTTCTGCAAACTGAGCATTATGCCCTTCAAACCCAAGGAACTGGGAATCATTTCCAGAGCAGGCAACCTGCAGGACTACCTGTAAGAAGGAGAGAAAGCCTGAACTGTTTCCACAGTGCTATCTCTGTTCTGTGATAGGGGTGAGAACTGAAATGCTGGACAATATTTCCAGAGCTATCACCATAACCTTTTTGTGATTCACAAGGACTACACAAAGGAAAAGCTGCAACTTTCTTATGGAGGGTTTAAAAGATCTTTGTAGTGAATTAATAGTGTCAGGTGATATAGGTCATAAACACAAAAAAAGCCTCTATTAAAATGCATTGTCTGTAAAGTGACTTACACTGAACACAAAATTGCAAGGCATCATGCAGTAAAAATTGTGCACAGATGCCTTAGGTAGATTTACAGTTTAAACCATAGGACAAAACAATAAACCTTTTCTATCCATCAATATCATGATGTATCCTTTATATGTGAATTTATTTACACACACATATGTATATTCTTCATATGCATCTATAAGCATATATATACATATAAATATATATATATACACATAAAAATGTGTCTATATATAAATATATAGAAATACACAGAGATAAAAGTTATAACGGGCTGCTTCCGATCAGCATCAGAAGGAAGCCATAAGAAGTACAGACGAAATTTAATATGAGAAGAAATAAAAGAAAAATAACATTTGGTGGTTTTAACTGCTTTCTAGTTTATACACTAAATGCTAGTCAATGGTCTGGAATATTGAAAATTGCCTTGAGGTTCGCTAGGCAGACAGAATACAGGGAAGCAGTGGATAATTTACACAGCTTGCCAGAAACAAAAATGTTTTTAAACTTCCACAAAATGGGGGTTAATGTTTTAAGGAATATTTGGCAATTCCTTTCCCTGTTTGCTTTTCTACTCCCAGCAAGCTTGTTCTAGTCATTACCATGTCTACATATTTAATTGCATGAGTACACACATACACAGTAAGGAGATTAGATCATTCAAACAAGATGATAAATTCCAGATGCAAGCCATGGATGTTCTCCATTTATACATAAAAGACAATCCCTTGGGGAATCTAACCACTCTTCAATTGCAAAACATTTAATGGTGCAGAGAAGATGTGGATCTTGATCCTGCAAACACTTAAATATGTGCTGCAGTGTAAGCTGTTAAATAGTCCAAAGAAGTCAAGTGTGTAAAGCTAAGTACATAATTTAGTTGCAAATTGAAGGCCTTAAAACACTGCAGAGTGTATTGCTTTTAAAACTTCCAAGTTACTTTTTTTCCCTTTAGCAATACCATACAAAGCAGGAAGACATAATCACAGCTTGAAAATCTTCCAGCAGAATTCTTGTAAAACCAAAGATTACACTCAAAAGGGGCAACTGTCATAACCTTTATGTTCACAGATGCTGAAAAGATGCTGTTGGTCTGGGATTATCCTCAAATACGCAGTGCTAAGGCTCCAGCTGAACAGCAGGACATCTGTTCTTAGTATAGCAGCAAGTCTGGAAACAGAGGTAAGAGTACCACTGAGAGTCACAGATCTATAGAGGAGGAATTCCTAGTTTTACAAATCAGCAAATTCAGTATCTCTAGGTTAAATCTGTATCATGAAAGAGGAAAGACATGAAATAAGGTCTGACTGATTATATTGCTTTTGCAGAGGTCCTAGAGACTGAACGCTTTGACTTCAGTAAACCTGCTGCTAATAGGTTGTGGAGTTTAAAATGACCCTTCATCCCCAAAATACAGATGAACTGGCTTCTACACATGCAGGTAGACTCTGAAAAGAGAAGCCAAGGAGGTTATCAAAGATTGGGTGGGAAGGAAATGCTGCAGAGGATATATCCTGCTTAAAATTATATTTTTAGTTCTAAGTCTGCTGCTCTACACAAGACAGATAATCATCTTTTTCCTCTCCTATGTTATATTTCTACTTGATTGACAGTCTCTTTTCCTACGAAAGAGTCTATATATTATGTAAATAAAAAATAATGGAATTTAAGCAGCCTATTCCCTCGTAATATATGTAAGATCAGACTAGTCTAAATACAGCACAATGAAATAAAGGAAATGTTTCATTGCACTGATTGCTTTTAATTCCAAACATCTTCACTTCTGAGCAATAATCACTGTAAGTTAGTAACTAAACAGATCACATTTACTTTCTGACAGTTAAAGAACAGCATTGACCAGGTTAATCATTATTTTCATCTGAATGCAGAGGGCATCAGCTTGGGATAGTGCTGGTGGGACACAATCTACTGTGTTTGAGACACATGTTATCTGTCAATCTGTACTTGAAGCTTTAACTGTGATATTTACATTTTCACAAGGGACTTACAAGCATTAGCCTCCATCAGGGCAGGTTACAAAGCAATTTTTTAACAGGTGTTTGAGTTCTGTTGAAATTATGAAAAGTTTCATTATTCAGTGTTTTTCATTAGCTTGTTTGGGTTTTATATTTGTGGACTGTATTTTGAATTCACAATAGTATATCCTGCAAAAGTATTATACGCAATGGAAAACTAAGACCACACAGGCAGGGGCGAAAGAAAACCCGCTTAAATGCAAAGCCTTCTCTCCCTAATTATTGGAACTGTACTGAAATAATATAAATTCTATGACCAGCCTTTACCAGCACAAAGTCATTTATTTCAGTGGGGCCCCACTGGAACACCCAACATTTCCCATTCTTTTCAACCTTTCTCCCCCAAATTTCATTCAGACATTGCTGTAGTATAATTTGCCTCTGCTTTTTACAGGTATTTTTCTGATATCTTTTATGTTGATTTCATTTGACAGTTTCAGCAATGACCTGCTGAAAGCATTCTCCAAGACCATGGGTGGTCTCTGAACCATACAGCAAAGGAGCTGAAAACTGAACAGTATTACAGACCAATAGGCCTAACAGGAGATTATTAATAAGGCACATTTATTTAATTTTCTATTTTCATACCTGAGGCTCATAAAGAAGAACACTTAGAATGCCAATAGTAATAGGATGCTTGGCTACTGACAGTAACACAGTATTTCTGTAGCTCCTAAAAACACAGCAGCTCAAAGCTCTTTCAGCTGACGAATTTCACTTAATTAAAAATTGAGATACAGGAGGAAATAGGACTGTGTTTTACCAGCATTAGCCTTTCTACCGCTGACAGAAAAGACAAAGAGGTTCATGGCTTTGTTATGTTCACCTATCAAAACCTTCAGGTATCTGTCAAAACCACATTTCTTCATCAAAAAGAGGATGAGCTGCTGACATGTCTTCTGAATATTTCCAAGTTTGAGAGAGTATTGTATGATACTAAGTAAATGAGGGCTTGACATTAGTAATTATGTCAAGGACATCCATACTGTAATATAAAGTATTAAAATTCTAGCAGTGGCATTCAGTATCTTTATCAGTTATGTATTCATACATGTACATTGTTTAATACACCCATTTATTTAGAATTTAGTTTTACTTAAGTAATACTTTGATATTTCTAGATAGAAATCAGAGTTTTATATATCATTATAAAATATTTCATACACTATAGAAGTAACACCTATGAAGTCATATTAAAGATGTCGTGGTTTAGGCCATAAATCAGCCACGCAGTTTGCTACATGGAGAATCAAAAGAATGCAAATCCCACAGGTTGAGATAAGAACACTTTAGTAACTAAGGTATAACACAAATCACTACTGCTACCACCAATAATAATAATGACA
>JAOEHX010019145.1:0-22723 GCA_025448015.1 Bolborhynchus lineola
AAACACCAGAGGGGATAAGAACCAACCGTGAGCAGCTCCGAGGAGAAAAACAAGAGCGATTGTTCTGCGATTAGTAATGCTCGATGCACAAATCTGTTTTTTTTTTTTTTTTTCCAAGGTAGCTGGTATCGATCTGTGCAGCCTCGAAGTAAAAACGTGTACTGATCTGATGAGTTTCAGAACAAAGGGAGTTTAACTCCAAGGGACTGGAGTTATCTGCATACCACCCATTGCACTTCCATGCAGAAAAGGTTAAAAAGCAAACTGACAAGGCTCAGGAACTACCTGTAGTTCAGTGAAACTTCAAGTTGACGCTTTCACAACCCATGGGGTATTTGATTTCCATGATGTGAAGCATGGATTTTGCTTTGATAGAAGCCAGCGGTTATGCAAGAACACTGGTTGCATAATTCTAAAGATTGAAAAATAAATTTGAGTCAACAGAAAGTATGATGTTCATTTCACCTGGGATTTAATTCTGTGAGGAATAAAGTAAATTGTGAGAGCTCAGCAGTAGACACCACCACCAAACAGAACCAGAGCACCACCCCTGGCCCCAAGTTCAATGTATTTTGAGTATCTCATGTCCCCTAACACAAGAATTTTAAGCATCACAAGTTGCTGCAAATGGGCAACAGCCATTTTCTCTTTGCTCCTTTGTTTGTGTTCTGCACTGTGGTCTGCAGATGGGCAGTTTCTCTGGTCCCATCATGTGCAATAGCAGAGACTCAGGCCAACAATGTCAGCACTAATTTTTGGTACTACTCATCATACTAGTAATTTTAGAAAATGGTTTTGCAGAAAGGGTTAAGGCTGAAAAATGCAGACCTGGGATTTGAAAAAATAAAAACCCTGTGAAGATGCCTCTGAAGACTGCAAAAGGACAAAAATGCAAATTAGTTGTTCTTAATGTGCCTGCATTTCACTAAGCTGAGGAGTATGGCATTATGATTTTGGTAATTAAAAGTTTGGGTACTATATCAGGGACATAAAATTTTACTATTCTCCTCCTGTGAGACTCACTGACATCCATTAGAATTCTCCCATGAATGGAGCCTAGCCCACAGGCCTTGCTGTCACCTCAGCCCGAGTCTGTAGTTCAAACTGGAAGCTGGCCATGTCCATAGCTGTGAATTTCTGCCCCATTTATTCATGAGCATTTACCAAATTACATGCTATGGCATGGTGAAAATCTGCATAACCTGACTGATTTCACACGTTCTTAACCTCCTCATGCAGCATATTGTAGTCTAGATTCCTGCAGGAGTTACAAGATATTAAAGTCTCCGTGTCTGCTTTGCCATTTGCCTGTCCTCCTGCACACCCAAGCATATTAATTACAGGGATCTGAACGGAATTAAGTAATTTAATGACAATACTCACAGATATTGTGGATACCTTATAGAAAGAATAAAAATATTTATTAACATCTTAACAACAACTCAAAAATGACCCCCACAATTGCTCTTTATAAAAAGTGTGAAACCATCAAGCTGCTATTTCCAGCTTCTTACCTCTGTCCCTGATGAAGGGTTAAGAAACTATCAAAACTATCAATGTTTTGAAATAAAACTGTGGTAAGTCTTCCAAAAGCATTATTCTGTTTTAGTTACAAGAACCTGTCCATTCCTAACAGAAGTTAATCTGTCCAAGAGCATACCTTGTAATCAGTGAAAACTGAAGAAACATTTTCACAAAGCAAACTTTTTATGCATCTAACAACATACTGAAGGAGCACAGTGTTGTCTAGACCTAGCTACTGAGAGCAGTACAGGAAAGTTTTCTGCACATTTTTCTCTCTTTCTACAAATAGGCAAACATTTAATCTCCTACATGAAAAGCTAAACACATCTTCTGAATGGAAGGGTCTGCAAAACTGCATTGTCTCTGTTGTACTTCACTGTTCAGAACATATTTTCTCATCTTTCCAGGCTTATTTCCATTCCACATTCGAGTTTTGTCCTATTTATCACACGAAATTTCTGTCACGAAAATGGTACTGAGAAGGTTGCTTTCTGGCATTTTGATACACATCAATATGATGAGATTTGTATGGTATTTCAAATGGACTCAGCACAAAAATGCAAAATATGGGACTTAACAGTACAGTTGCTTAAATTGCCTGCTGTTTTATCGTGGTGAAACGGAGAACCACTATGTTGACAGAAACACCAGATGCATGAGTTGTAACAAAACATCTCAGCAACATCGTGGGGAGCTTGCTTTCCCTGTTAATACAACATAGGGCTGAGACTGTATCCTATCAGCTGAAGATGGTATTTGTGAGACGGAGCCAAAACATTGCACAAATTTTGGCAAGTTCGAGTTAAGCCAGAAGGTCAATGATTAACCTCTATATGAAAAATAAAGCAACACTTGTGGGTTGTTTTTTTTTGTTTTTTTTTTTTTTTTTTTTTTTTTTCCTGGGGATGATCCAAGTGAAAATTCAAGGTGGCTTGTAATGGAGAAAATGAAGCTGTCTCTAGAACATCCCAAACTTTGAAGCCATACAGATGACTAAGAGAATTTTGCATTTCTGCATTTCTCAAATAGCGTTAGCCACATCTGGTACTGCTTACAGAAGTGTGGGATTTAGCTGAAGTTTAGAAAGCCTCTGTCTAATTCCAAAGGAGATTAAGCTACAAAGGATTTTACAAAAAGAAATTAGAAAAAATGACTTAGTTTCTCACTGACAGTTTTAGTTTGTCAGAATCTTCCAGAATTGTGCTTGCCACTAATACTGGAGTGGCAAGGAACACTGGCTTAGATCCCTCCTCTGAAGCCTCATCACTTCTTATCCAGTATTTCAGCTATTGGGAAACAAAAGCAGCAAAATGCTGCTGAATTTGACCAGGTGGATAGCCTTGCAAATGGCAGAGCCATCCTGGTGAATGCCATGTGCTAGAACCCAATGTCTGCTTGGACTAGTGCCAACTGTTCTTCAAGAGAAATGTTGAGGTAAGGGACTTTTAGTAGATAAATGCCATCCAATTGTCAGTATTGAATCTTCAATTTTTTTTTTAGAAGGAAAGCAGGTGAGATCCCTACAGAAGAATGATAGCCTGTGAAAAACGAGCATTTTTCTGTGCAGGTAGCACAGCAGGAAGGCAGTGATTATAGCAGTCATCAAATTCAATCCTCTCTTTCAGTAGCGACTTCCAGACAGGGATGAGCAGGTATCAAAATGTGTCTGGAACTGACCATGAAGCCAACTGCTGAGCAGACAGATCAGATAAAGGGCATGAACGTCAAGACTAGGGTGGCAACCTCACCAAACAAAAATACCCCAAAACACTAACCCCATCCATGAAAACCCTCCACAAACATCCCAGTGCTAAGATCATAATGGCTTTCATGATTCAGAGGCACAAAGGACACTTGCAATAAATAATGCTGCTGGAACTGGGAAGAGGCTCAGGCTGCCCCAAAAAAGCGGAAGATTTTTCACAGACTGTGAGCTTACATCACCATCTTGATCTCTCTTATGATGGAACAGTTGTAAAAACCCCAAGAACTTCTATATCCAAGAGAGCAGAAATTTTTAGCACAAAAAGCTCCAAAGGAGATGCAGAGCAGGACCAAAAGAGCTGTTTTATTGGCATGTGTGTGAAGGTTGGTACAGGAGGTCTAAACTAATACTACAGAAGTGGGGAGCTCAGACAAGGATGAACTTTGACAGAGGCCCCACTGATTTGCCACAAAGGTTTTCTGATGCAAAACATTTGCTTCTTTTTACACAGGCTGTAGATCAGTAGCTGAAATGTGACTTAAGCAATTAATGCTCCAAATCTCATTCAAGATTTGCAGGTGGAAAAAAGAAAAGAAAAATCCCTTAAAAACAACCTTGATTGAAGCCTCCACCTCATCATGCAGCTGTCAGAAACTAAAAAAGTGGGCAAAAGCACTTCCCTCTAAGAGAACAATCAAAAGAGAAAACAGGCTTTCCTTTCCAGTGGAAGAATGCATATATACAAATGGGAAGCCATACACAAGTTATCAAGACACAACTAAACCTTCAAGTGTGAGCAACTTACGTAGACTCTCAGTGCTGTGAAGGAAGTATCCAAAGTCAGGCATGTCTCAAGTGATTTTGAGGTTACTTTATTCTCAAGTGCTTTTTACTAGGTTTTTTGGAGTAAGGAAAATAACCTCTAAGGGACACAGAGATGGGACAGTATACTGTCAAGAAGGCAAAAAGAAACTCATACTACTTTTACAGAACATGAAGCAATGTGGAAAACGTCTCAATCAAGAACAGTAGATACACTCAATTAATGCACTTATATACGCTATCACCTGATGGGAGAAATGGATTCTCTGTAAAAGGATAGAGTGTAGGTTTTGAGGCTGCATTTTCCTCATTATCTAATAATGCCATTACAAAATATCTATGTAAGTCAGTGTGACAATCTATATAGTCAGGGGAAAAAATTACTGTTTCTGTGATACTATCAGCATCATCATCAATGCAAGTATTTAAAAACATCACTTGGTTTCAAGCCTTGCTGTGAATCAGTAAGGCACAGTGAACACAGGGGAAACTGCCTTTATTAATTTGCTATTTTCAACAATGATTGATTTAACCATTAAAACCCAAAAGTCTTGACTATTTAATAACTACTGAAACAGCCAGACCTTCCCAGCCCATTTCATATTCTCCTGAAGCCACTTTAGAGCAGATGTAAGCTCCAAGCTGTAAACTTCTTCCATATTAACATTCATTGTCATATGCTTAAGAAAAAGCTTTGGATCAGATACACGAGCAGCCTTGATCAGTCTCTCCACTGCTGCCTGGTAGTCACTGCTATTCTGAACTGTCTGATGTGCACATCTGTAAGTGAATTTTCACAAACACAAAGTTAGGTACCATTGTGTCACTTGCCTGATGCTTCATACTGGCAACAAGATTTCAAAAATGTTAGAATAATGTCTAAGGTTCACTTTACTTAGCACAGACTACGTCCATTTCTAGACAAATTTTAGCTGATTATTCTAAAGAATTAAAAAGTTAGGATAAGTGTATTTAAAACATATTCTGCAATAATGAAAAGTAATGGGATTTAATGCTAGTGCAAAGAAGGTCTACAATAGTCACAGCGTGTTTCATGAAGAAATATTTGGGCTGGAAAATTCAGTAAAGGAATGTGAACCATTTTATAAACTGGATATAGCAAGAATTCATGCACCTGCTTGAATCCAAAAGGATTACTCATTTTAGGGGTGTAATCATGTTTGGAATGAGGATGTGCCCAAGTCACATGCCTACATTTTTGCAAAAGCAGAACCTGTCATTTAAACAAACAAGCAGAGGTACAATAGCATACACATGAAATTGAGGTTAAAAAGTTCTTGTTTATCAAAAGAACAAAATAAAAGAGATGTATTCCCTGGGAAGGTAGACAGGGTTCTCAGGTTTGAGATGCCTCTGCTCATATTTCTTAACAAATGTAGCTTTTCTATATAGTATCACATTTTGATGATGAGCCAGTCAATCTCAGAGAAAATGGGCTCTTGAAAAACAAAGTCTGGACATAATCTAGTGACATTGGTTTGTGGCTTATGGACAAAAGGAAAAAGCAACAAAACATATTTTTATCAAATGGTATGAAGTCTCACAGAAAGGGGGAAAAACTAAAAAAATCAAGATATCCACTATAAAGAGAAGCAAGTAAAATGGCTTCACACACTTCCCAAGAAACAGCCAAGAAATTTCAAGAGTTGCTATTTGAAAGGAGAAATATTTTAACAGTGTCTCCCTGCCGCACTGCTTAACCACAACACAAGGATCTATACACCAACATATCAAGCTATCCTGGTTTTGAAAATACAATACACTCTTAGTGGGATAGACATACTCAGGGAACACAGGCCAGTATCAGCCTGGAACAATTAGATTTCTGCTACACATATGTAAAACCTAGTAATGATAATAACAACACCTCCCCATCCCCTTTACTGTTCTATAATAAATTTAGAAACAAGGATTAAAACCAAGTTTAAATCCAAACATTCTCTTTCCCGGACAATTGAAAATAAGCTCTCTCATTAATTACATTATCATATGGATAAATACCATCAAAATGACATATATCTGACAACAAACCTTTTCAGTATTATTTGAAGAGTCTGACTAGTAGCCATTGGACTTTGAATATCACTGGCATTTGAAACAAGAAATATTTCGATGGCCAACAGCATCTCAACCTCTGATAGGTAAGACGGAATCATCAGAAGTTTGTGATACAAATTTCCCTGCAGTGGTGGTGGGTAGCAACCCAATGATAAAGCACCTGAGAGTAAATGCAAAAATACATGGAATTAGGATTACCTACACTGAACACAGATCTGTTTTCTTCAGTGTGTGGCTAAGAATGTGGACACCCCCACCCCAAACCTCATAATGGATTTTACTGTTTCACCTGTGAAACAGCCTGATTGAGAAGACAGCAAGTAGTATTCACTTATAATATTCACTGTGATGTTATTTTTATCAATGAATATTATCAATGATGATTAAAACCCCCTGTCAGAAATCTGGAGACTCCAAGTGCATAATAACGCAAGTACAATTTAGGACAGATCAGACAGAAGTTTTATTAACTATGATCATAGTGAGAAAACGTTTGAACAGCATCTCCCCCTTTACTCCCCTCTATTCTGCCAAGTGACTCCAGAGACCTAACCTATGCAGCACTTCAGGAAAAAAAAACAAACCCCAACCGGCTGCCATCCCCAAAACCCCCAAAGGAAAGGAAAAACAATAATTTCAATGTTAACAAAGCTAAGTATCCCAGGAGGGCTGGACTCGTTGAGCAGCCTGCTAACCATGGCAGTTCCAAGGCAGGATGAAACAGTAAATAATGTGACAATACAGAGAGATAGCTCTTGGTGGACCCTATCAGAGTGGCACACCCAATATAATCTTAGCACAGAAATGGGGAGTTGAAAACAATCACAGACTTTTAGTGGAAGGGGATTTTCTTTTAGTTAGGAAAAATTTCTTTGCCAGACCTCTCAAATCATAAATAATTTTACCACCACAGTTCTAAAGAGAAACATAAAGCAATCTGATTTGCCTAGATGACAAAGTGAAGAGGATGCACTTTCTAACCATTTCAACGTTCACTTTTTTTATTTTTTAAATTCGGAAATGAAATGTAAAGATTTAATTTTATCAGAATTACATTCATTTCATGCCAGGTAGTATGCACTGATTTGTATTTTCAACAGTTAATTATTACCCAATAAACATTTTAGTTACAAATAAATTCTTGATTGTAACAAAGAAAGTACGGTTTTCTTATAAGTATACTCTTGCCCATTTCCCCCCAATATACTGAGCTGTTACAAGCTTATGTTACCCAAAGTACATTAGCAAAGCATATTAAGAAGCAACTTACTTTTGTAATAGGTCCTAGCTTTAGACCACAAAGAACTTCTTCCCAAAGCTGTAATTAATTGTCTAAGTAAAAAAAAATCAATAGCTATGTTTTTTGAAAGCATGAAGTCTACTGCAGAAGATGAGACCCCAAGGTTCTTGCTCTCAAAACAGGCACTAATCAGCTTGTTAAAAAGGCAGCTGTACTGAGAAACATCCGCAGTATCTGAAATGAAATGGAGATTATTAACTAATGAATTATGTCAAATGCAAATCTAATTGAACAAACATTTCTCCTCAGTACCTAAATCAAGACTCTTGCTTCTATCTGTAAAATGGAACAAGGTTGAGGTAACCTATGATAATGCTTTACTCATCAAAAGGCATCTCATAGAGTCCATTCACATTGTGAAAGAGAAGTGCTAAGGTCCAAGTAATAATTTGCTGCCAAAACCAACAAGATCAGATAAAAATATATTCACTTCCCAAGCCTATAAATACAATCTTCACCTGATCTTTTCAGACTTAGAATCTGCACAGAAACAGCTTTGGCGCTTCAAATTCTGCTTCTCTTACTCTGAATTGTTCACCTCCCCATATCTGTCCCTTTCTTGGCAGGACTGAGGAGCCTTGCATCCACCTCATGCCTCAAATGCCTAGGTCCTTTTAGACTTCTCTGCGTAGACGGCCTTCCAACTAAGCTCTCCTAACATACCTAAAAGCACACACTCGCAGTATCACTGAGACGTGCTCACAGGAATCAGCTCAGGTTTCCTTAGTGGAGCCGTAAGTAACTACACATCTCATGTTGAAGTGCACATCAAAAACTTGTTAGATAAATTGAGCCCAGAACAGTACTCAGTCCTTAACATGGCATGTAAAGGAAGCTTAGGCTACCTAGCTAACTTACAGAAAAAACAATGCATTCATATGAAGGTAAAATGAACCGCCCCAAAGATATCCCTGTTTTATCTGACTGTATAGACTGTGTATGATCCTCAAAAATTTAGAGGGTCTTTCCTTTTACCTTGTGTAACTCAGCCAGCTGGAAAAAAGTGTTCAGGTGTATAAACTCTGTGTACATGTACATGCATGTATGTGTGTGCAGCAAGAAGTGCAAAGTACTATACGTATTTTAACTGACACTGCATGCTTTGGGAGGAGGGGGAAAAGGGAGTCTTCATCTAAAACTATCTGTCTTATTTGTCCAACAAATTTTAGCCTGAAAACAAACAAAAAGAACAGTACAGAATCATCTGTTGAATATTTAGCTCTTAACACAGTACCCTTTTCTTACTTACCAGAATGATTTTGAAAACCTGGTAAATTCTGCAGAACTTCCAATGCCTGCCTGTATAAACTCTTCCTCAAGTATTTGTGCACTAGTGTACATAACAAATTATGTCGACTGAGGATGTCCATTTTATCACACGGCCACAACGGTGTATTTGTGATCCACTCTGACTCTGGCAAACAACAGGGCAGTGTTAATTCTATAAACTGAAACTGTTGGATGCTGAGACTTTTGGCCATTAAGAATACACTGTAAACTGCAGCAGAAAACAAGTTGCAGAATTTCACAGAAAACACAGTTCTAGTTATGAATAATTTGTTCCTGATCACTAGTACTTCTCAGATGGATTCTCTGAACCTTTACATCATATATAACCTCTTTTAATAAATATCATGAAACTAAAATGGACTGCCAGTGGCATATATATGTGTATATAAGTATCTATATATCTGTGTATGTATATAAAACTGAACAGCAAATTTAGATTATCAATATTACTTTACAGAACACCTTTTACTCATTTGTATTTCCTGTTGTTTGTGTTTCATTCCTTTTCTGCAAATCAGAATTCCAAGAAGCCTGTAATTATGCGTCATATAATTGCAGAAATATCGCACTATTGTAAAGCTATTTTACTAAATGGGATACTGTGAGGTGTAAAGTAACACTGCACTGACCGAATCCTAAACATTTTTTGACACTGAATGTCACCTAGCTCAAAGGCAATCTACTTGGGGCAAGGTCACTTTCCAAGCTGCAGCCCTCCCTTACTATGGTAGGCTTTTCAGTATAATGGTGATGATGGCAGACTACTGTGACAACTTCTCTGGAAAAAAATTATTGTTAGTTGTAATATTTTTAATACATATTAAATAGAAAACTATGCAGTTAAGATGGATCGCATTTTATTTTTGTTGTCCCAGTGTTATTATTTAAAAAAAACCCCACAGAACAGCTTATAATTTTCATCTGAAATCTGTCCTAGGAGACTGTTCAAATTGAAGTCAAAATTCAGTTTAAGATAAACTTACCTCTCAATACCCATGTTGCTCCATCCAAACTTCCCGTTTTAAGATAAATTTCTGCAGCTTTATTAACAATTTGGCATCTTGATGCTAACTTCTCTGCACCTATGAGTCCTTTCAAGACTGTAAAATGTATCTGTAGCTCATGCAACTTATCTAAAACCTTCCTTCCCTAGCATAAGAGGGAGAAGGGAAAGGGGGAAGGCCAGGGTAAGCAATGATATCAGTGGATGCAAAGTATATTTACATGAAATACAGCAGATTTAATTTGGTGATACAGATTTACAGACATCAGTTTAGTTATTCAAACGGAAGTCAAAACCTGAACCTGGAACAACCAAGCTTCTAGGTTGCAAGACAAAGTTCTGACGGGCTCCACAGAAGACTAATGCTCAGAAAGACACAATGAAATGCTTTGATCCAGTTGGACAATTAAGAAGTATTAAGATGGTGGAGAGGCAGGTAGAACATCCAACCATTCAACTAAAGAAATACAGTTTAACATATAGAAAGACTCATGACTTTCTAGATCAAAATCTAGAAATGCCTCATCCTTTTTCTTCCAGTCAGGTTCCTATAGACCAGTATACCTTTATCCACTGGAGTACTTTGTGATAAGAATACATTATGCTTATCCCAATCCTTCCAGTGAAAATTCTGTCTGCTTCATTATGTTGCGAATTTTTTGCTACTAAAAAGAAAAACACCACATTAAAAAAATGGTACATGCAAATGCAGTTTTAAAGAGATTGCACACTTGAGAAATACTGTAATTGTGAAAATATTAAACATCCTTTCAGAAATATTTGGCATTAAAAGTAGTAACTTCCTAAGTTTCAACATGAAAAGTAGGGTAAATAATTACAGTTTATTCAGACACTATTTCAGAGTAGTTCATCCATGAGATGCTTGGACATGTAATGGCATAATTTAGTAATATTATTTGTACAGTAAGCTTTGCATTTTCTGGGACGATGAAGAAATGATGGCAGTTACAGAACTGACTACAAGTTTTTTCAACCATATTACACAACCACTTTGGAAGCACCGTTGGCATTCTAGAGCAGTGGTCTCCAAAGTAGGGAGTGAGCACAACAATCCATCTGGGTGTGGGAAGAAAAAATATTTTTGTGCCATTAAAAATAAAACAAAAATATTTTAAAAGTACTGTTTATTTCATATTATCTCTTATTTTTAATTTCCATTTTTCTGTAGATTTTATAATGCACTTAATATACTGCTTCATAACTGAAAGCTGTGGTAGCCATTTTATAATATCAAAGTGTGTGGTCAGAAAAGTCACGTTACATATCTGGAATAAATATGCATCTTTAGTAGTTAATAAAGATTGAAAAAGATCCTAGACATTAATTATAAAATGCTTTAATATACCAATGACACTTTGCTGAGCCTCTGTTTTCTGGAAACTCCTTAGGAAGAAGGATACAGTTATGTAAATGAAGGGGCGTAGGGTGGAAAGGGGTGAGAAAACTTGCAAGAACTCTAAGAAAACTAGAAGGTGTTGTGTTCCCAGCTGTCACATAAAAGCTTCGTTCTTTAGAGAATGAAATGATTCTGAAAATCCATATTAAAAAAAATTAAAAAAAGAAAAAAGTACAAATGATATACCTGATGTAACCCTGTTCAGTGTGTTCTGAAATACACTAATACAACCTTATTTACAGCTCTATGCTATTAAGAGTGTGATACTTCACATGACAATACTTAAATAAGTTTGCCTTTGTCCTCAGAAAAGACATTATTAAAAGACCACCAATTTTCGGCCTATTAAAAAGGACCACTAATACTGGTTTCTCTTCTTGATTTCACAAAGCTCAAATGCTCTTCATTCAGAACTTCCTTTAAGCGTAAGCACTGTGGATTTTACTTTTACTAGAAAATTGCTTCTATTGAGCATTCTGACTGGTTGTATTTGCTCCTCAAGAAATTCTTAATATTGTTAACACATAAAATTAACTAATAACCAGAAAATAGTTTATGAATGTGGTTCTTTATCACTTAAAAACTCTACAAAGAATTGGGATGCACAAAACACATTTCTTGCATCTTAATTTTACCTGCATCAGCAAAGTCACAAAAAGGAACTTCTGGTCGGTCTGTCTCAGAGTCTTTGGTTAGTATTTCAGCAATACACAAAGACAATTTCTGAAGATCATCAGAATGTTCACAGCCAGTTCGCGCATTAACAAACAAAGCTCCCAGCTTGGCCCAATCTTTTTTTTCCTTGCAATGCTGCAAAGGTGGCAAGGGGTAAGTAAATGTAAGCTAACTTGCTTCCAGAACACTGAAGAGAGAACATACTGAAGTATGAGAGACACACCTGGGATAGACTTAAAGCAGAAAAAAGATGCTGATGAAATGCTACTGCCAAGAAACTCCATGTTCAATATGGCACAATTACATGTTTCCTATCTAGCATGGACTGCTCATCACGTTTGTCCCTCTGGAAATTAAAATTCTTTTTCAATTTGTGTCACAACCCCAGTTGGGGAAGCTCGTAACTTATTCATCCATTTACAAAATGTCATTCATCTGGTATTTTACTGTTTTGTTTTTGTTTTTTTTTTTTCACACTGTATGCCAAGTTGACGGTTGTTTTCTGCATGAATTAGTCTTTTGCTTGTCAGATCACTTCATAATTGTGGTGTTAAAGGAGTAAAAAAATATAAATCAGTCCTCATTCTTCCCTTCTTAAATTTTCATCTCAGGATCTGTGTAGTAAGTGTGGTAATGTGTAAACTTGTAACATGTAAAATATTTTAATTGTACAGTATAAGTAATCTGCCCTTGAACATGAAACATGCAAGCCTCCAAGAATTTTTAATGATACTCTTATTCTTTAAAATACCTGCTTAGTATTCCCCATTACAACTTTTTACAATTGTGCCTTTTTAAACTAGATATAAATTCTGTCTAGTAAATAAAATATTTAGTATTTGTTTGGTGAGGAATGATGTACTACTTCCAATTACAAACACAACAAATGTAAGGCATAGAAAATAATTGTTTAAAGTTATAAAATCTTCGAATTAGGTATAAAACCAAGATAAAAACTGCAAGTTATCACAAAAAAGCGACAGTTTTCCCCTGCATGTTAATCTTTCCCAAACATGGCTTTGCATAAAAATACATTATTAAAATCTCAATATACACAATAATAAAGCCCACTCATTTAAAATGATGTAGAAATTTCTATTTTTGTAGGTTTCAACGAAGCCATGGTTTAAGCATTCCAATAGGCTTGAAGAATGCATGCACTGTACCTGAATTTCAGCCACTGCCAAACTGAAGTCAAAAACCCAGTTCTTTTCAAAATGTCTTTCCTGAAATCTTCTGTAAGAAAAAAACATTAATACTTAATTTTAACACATCCTATTGAACAAAACTATGCACTAGGAGGAGGCTATCAGTAAATTATCATATATGAACTAAAAACTGATGTGAATTTTGATTCTATTTACGACACGCTATGCAAACTGGACACTGAAAACAGACATTTGCAATCATGCAAAGGAAGCCAGTACACGTATTAAGTGGAGTTACTTTAACATAAAATATTCCCTTGTCTCAGTAGAAAGGTAACTGAAAAAGTACAAATAAGACTTTCACTCCACTAAGTAAATGCGGAATTGGACTATGTATTTCTGACATAAAGGTAAAAAAAATTAACTACATGAAAGAAAATGCTATTCATCTTCAAATACCTGAGAGCATGATACTTTATTCTGCTGCCACCACCATCTACCTGGTGCAACGCTATCATGTAAAGATACGTAACCTACATACAAATGAGCTAATACACGTAGCTGAAGGAGTACAGTTGCTCAGTCTTCATAGATACAGGCTGTTTCTCAGTTTGTGCTGAAAACACACACATACAGAGGCACACACACATACAGGGGCAACCTGGAAGGGGGTCATTCCTCTGTGAATGAGATTCTTGATCCAAAAAGTGATAAAAATTACCTCCAACTTAAGTGGTAAGTTGCATGGCGAGATCTGTGTTTGAAACTATGGGAAAAGTATGAAAAGCACCAAATAATTTTTACAATGCTTTCACATGAAACAGTGATGGCTTGTTTTCACACAGTAGATGCTGCATATTTGGTTTCCTCTAAGAATCAAAGATTGCTTTATGAATCTCAAATTTAGTTTCTTGGCTTGTGCGTTGATAATGAGAAAAAGACTATCTTGTGCAGGTGATGGGGAGACATCAACACCAACAGTTTTGGAAGAGATTTGGGCTGTGATTTCACATTTTGCCCAGCATCATCTAGCAGTACTTAAAAAATGACCCTCCTCCTTAGAAATGATGGCACAAGTGTTTATGTAGTTGCAGAGAAAATGAAACTACTTCAGATCATAACTAATCCTCTTACCTGCCTAAAAGGGTTGTTTATTGTAGAAGTAGTGCTTGGCCTAAATGATATATTAATCCATGATGACCTCTAATTTGACTGCAGTTATATAAACCTACAGCACAGCTCAGAATAGATTGTACGATGATTATCAGTATGGAGAAAACTAATCATAACTGTGATCAGAATCTAAGTTTTGACTTAATAATCCTTGATCTTTGAAGCACAGTAAATTGACATTTTAAAATACAATTACACGATATGACAGTATTTTCATCTGAAACACTCAATTTGCATTTTCTAATTGCATTTAAATGCATACATGACTTTATAAAAATAGAACCTAAAGAAGGAACTAGACAGATATAAAGTAGCTCCTTAAAGACATACCTGGATTTTATGTTCAAAACAGTGTTTAGTTCCTGCCTGGAAACTTTTAGTTGGTGAAGGAACTTAATAATACAGTCAAAATGTGCAGACTCAAGGAACATACCAGCACCAATGAGCTGTAATAGCAAATGGAGAAGAAAAGTAGGCGTACAAAGAACTGTGATCACTTACATATTTCCAGAGGCAAGTGGCAAATAACAGTGGGAAAAACATGTGATTGAATCTCAGTCAAAAAATAAGGGAGAAATAGAAGCACGTACCACAAATTCAGCTAGTCATAAGGTAACTTAAAAAAAAAAAAAAGTACTGAAATAATATTGAAGTGATGTGGTTGAATTTTAAAACAGGCAAAGTTATTTCAGATATACGAACAAGTAGCAGCAGTACAATCAAACTCATACCTTACAAAAGGTACTGATTAACGTAGGCACAGCGTCTCTTATATTCAAAGAAGCCACATGCTCAAAAACTTTCAGAAGAACATCTACAGCTGGCTAATTTAGACAGAAAACCACAATCAGTTTTGCAACTCTGTTAAATTATAAAGCTTAGAGTTTTTATAATATAATTTTTTTAATTGCTCTTTTTACCCTCCCCACGATTCGAGTATCAGAGCAAAATCAAACTTACTACTACAAGTGGCACAGTGCTCAAAATCCTAAGAAACAATGGATCAGGGGTTTAAAAAAAATGTAATTTATATTACATATATATACAATATAAAGATTTTTACGTATTTGTGTAAGGTCACCTACCAGTGTACTGATTCGTACAGTCACATTCAATATCTGAAATACTTCATGCAACAAACGCTTCTTGAGCAGAGAAACCAGAAGATCATTCAGCACTTGAGAAGCAAAATATACACCAGGAGTAACTTCTCTGTAATATTTCACAAATATTTGGACTGAAAAAGCAATTAGATTAATTTCATTTTGAGGTATACTGATGGTAAGTATTGAAACAAGTTATTTCCTTAAATTTTAAATGCAGTGTAACAACCCTTTATTATACAGGGTATTATGGGACAGGGAGAAAAATGGGTGAAAGAATAGTTTCAATACACTGTTAACCTTGCTAAACCCAGACTGACTGTTCTGAAACATCTCATGTCACTGAGCTGAACACCATAAGCCCTTTAAGTTTCAAGAAAGCTCAGCTAATTTGGTGCAGCACCAGAAAAATGCACAAAACCAGATTAGATTTGGTAAGTGCATCAAGGTAGTAAGGCCTTTCCAGACATTTTAGAAAGTGAAGTACAGTGCTATCACAGTGGATGGTCTTACAATCTGTTCCAGTCTTAGCCTTGGTAGAGACCTAATGTGTAGCCTGCTAGTAACTAGTGTTATTTGTTATATTGTTACAATGCTCAATATTTCAGCATGGGAACATACTACACAGGGTGAGACTGGATCCCATGTTCAGGTTGTGCTATGCTCTAATAAGGTTTCATAAACTTAAGACTGCTCAGGACAGGTACAAAGGAATGACAGACCAGACTGAAATTCAATCCTTTGTGACTGAAATCAAAAGCTCAAATGGATCTGGATCAACTACAGTCTCTAAAATGTGTTAATCATAGTTGTTTGCATGTAAGGTAATGTGAAAGGATTAAACTAAAGCTGTTTGGGTGCACTTCATTTCAAGAGCTTAATTCCAAAGTTTTTGAATTTGTAATGTTTTGCCAGGGTGTTCAAAGGCACCTTAACAAAACTTTGTTCTATTAAACCTTCTCCCTTCCCCAGTTACTCATTTCAGCTCTCGAGTTCCATTCAGACTAAATTAATTTTCTGCGGATGTAAGATTTATAATGACCTCACAAGATAACTGTGTGTCTAAATACCTAGGTTCAATGAGCAACTGGAACAAGAGAACATGTGGATTGAATATATTCCTTCAAAACCAGCATTTCTACTCTCTGTTGAGAGCTTATTTAATTCACTTTAAATAAGCGAAGTATTAAAGACACATCAAAAGTTACTGCATCATACCTGCACGTTTTAGAAGGCCTGATTCTTTGATAGTAATATATGTTCTAAGTATTGTCATGCAAACCTAGAAAAAGGGGGAAAAAAATCCATAGTAAAATGTTACTTCAGTTTATGCCAAACAAAGAATTGCCCACAAACATGAGATCTGTAAGGAAACAAACTACATTGTTTCTGTTTAACCCACACATGCTGACAAACACTGTAAGAAAGTAATCTGAGTCTGTAGGCAAAGGCCCTGTTAAAAGGACATAATGTAGATGAAATGTTTGAAAAAGGAGCTGCTGAGACAAATGTGTGTGTGTATGTGTGTTTGTAATATACTCACAGCAAACAAAAAAATGAATTAGGAAGCAGTTACTTTGGAATTAGCATAGATGTGGCATACTGTAAACAGTGACACAAAGGGAAGCAAAAAGGTGAAAATGGGATAAACAAAAAATTACATTAACGTACCAACTAAGAAGTCAAAGAATCATCTAGAAGTGAAGCTGGTAACACTGATAGTCACAAAGAATTACTCATAAGGACATAAAAGAAAAAACTCAGAACTATGTATCTTACATAGCAAATGAATTATTATCAAAGCAGAAGATACTGGCTTGTGGCCAAGGCATCTTTCCTTTTTTAAAATCATTAACCTATTCAGATCATCAAGTCAAAGAACACAAAGACTGTATATGTAAGTATGTTGAATATAAATAAAGCTTACTGTTTTCATTTTGAAATATCATGTTGTTGAACTATCGTCTAAGATACAACCTTTCACAAAATCATCATTAATATATATGAAGTGTCACTTGGTAGTGAGTTAACTCATTTAATCCAAACCTACAATCCCAGGTGGCTGAGGGCATTTCCAAAACAAGCTTTAGCACATGCTTACAGTATGTAAATTAGTTTGCAGTGTGTTTTCCTCCTTCCTTGGACTGACTCCCAGAAAAGCTAAGATTGCATCTGGAGCTCTGACTGTTCCAAGGTTTAGTGAAATTGCTTGGAAAATCCAGTTATATTAATATTTAATCATGGGATATGTTACAGTACATTTATAAAAGAAAGTAAATGTGCTATTCATTTACAGCTTCTCTAGGAGACTTCACTTGATTTAGTTGTTTCAATTTTAAAAGGTGTAACAAACCTACAGACCATGTAAAAATGCGAGAATCTCTAATATATCTCAAATTAAAGTACATGAAAGAGACAATTGCTATTTTCAAAAGGTGGTATAGATGACACTATTCTGTCACCTATCAGTTGATTCCACAACTCATTTACATGACAATTTAATAAAAAGCAGAATAAAGGGCTGTTTATCTTATACAAGCAGATGACTATGCAGTAAAACACAGTTCTACTTAAATCAGAAAAACAAGCACCAGAATTTATGACGTTCTTCAGCATCTCCCAGTTTGCATTCTTAATAAAAACCCCATGCTGCTGCCTTTTGCTCAGTGAGATCAAAACCAGGATCCTTTTTGCCAGAGATTCTGTTTAAGAACCCTGTGACATGTTTGAGACGCATGCTCCATGTTAAATGTGGCTGAAACTAACCAACAGGTTAAAAAACTAAAGGTGGTTAGAGACAGTAGTAACAGCACAGTGCAACTTTTAGAGCTCATTTCTTTAGGAAGACAGACTAAAAAATTGAAACAAAACCAAATGACACAAACAAAAAACCCCCTAAAACAAAGCCCCCCACAACACTCAAAACCCAAACAAAAAAAACCCAAACCACAACAGAAGCATATCCCCGAGGCCCTGAAGTTGCAACGTGACATTAATGAAGATCTTCTTATTTTATATCCTGTTTCCAGTTAGAGGTTCAAGAAGTCACAAAAAGTAAACATTTCTTTTGTGGCTGAGTCCAAAAAGGTTAATGAGCAAGGTGCACAAAACTAAAATAAAATCCAAGAAATACAGTTTGCATAAAGATGTGTTTTCAAACCACCTATGCAACTGCACAGTTATCTATGCTACAGTCTGAAGTGTCATGCAAGCCAAACTGCATTTCCAGTCTTTTCAGTTTATGCCCACTGTCTCTTATGCTATGATTGGGCGTCACTGACAAGAGTCTGATTCATCTTATTTACCTCCCTCACCCCTATCTGATACTGATACATATTGTTAAGATCCTCCCCTTTAAATAATTTGTGGAGTACTTAAAACACAGCCTTACTAGTTTGGTTTACTTTGCCTAAAACAAAAGAGATTTCACTGTTTGAAACTAAAGACATCTTTAAAAAAAAAAAAAAAAAAAAAACAACAACAAAAAACCTGGTAACTTGTAGAACTTGCTAAGCTCAAGAGTGTGCTGACTTTCAAAACATACGTTTTTATGAATGAAATCACTGCTGTGTTGCGTGATCAGCCACAACCGTGAAGAGTGAAATTCTAGTAAGTTATGCCTTAAAACATCAAACAGTTACTTAATGAAAAGAAAGGAGGTATCCATTATGGGGAAAGGTACTTACCTCTGAAAATCCCTGTAATAATCATCACTGAAAACACCCTGCTAAGGAACTGGTTTGCACAATAGTTCCTAAAGAGATTTATTTCCCCTGCATTTGACGAAGATGTTCTTGCTGCTTCACCTGTCTTCCATTTATGTACTTTGGTGCCAACATGAGGTGCTTGGCCTACTATAGTTTTTAAATGGACAATTCTAAAAACAAACAAACAAAATAAACCCACCCCGAAGTAGACTTTGAGACTACCAGGAAAGTCAGGCTAGGTTTGGTGGGCAGAACATAACTATGCTGGAGTGCTGCACCACAAGTAAAATAAAATGGAAGAGATTTTTAATAGTTTGGGGCATATAATTCCTTAATGTGCATGTATATAATGAATCATCATAATTCATACAAACTAGCTGAAAATTAATTATATTCTGCATAGCCTTCACAACTGAGTAAAAGGGAAAATGTTGCATACAGAATTACTGTTAAATGATCTTAGTATTTTTAACCCATCATACAAATTTTCAAAGGGGTTACAAAGAACTAGGAAAACATCTCTTTTTTGGGATTTAAAAAGGAGAAAAGAAAATTCTCAGAAAAATAAAACCAAATTATGATGATGTATTTTAAAAATTGACACAGTATATTTAAGATATCAAGGACATGGGTAAGCTCCATTAGATTCTACTTTTTTAAAAGTATTTTTGTCTAACAGCTTTATGACAAGTTATTTTTTTACATTTTGATTGTGCAATTTTTACTTACTGACACCAATGATAAAACTGTACTTATATCAATAAAATGGTAGATGAGAAATAAATCTTGAAAGACCTGATCAGGACAAGTTCAGGCATTGGTTTTTGTTCAGTTGATTTATTACTTCCGAGTGATTCACAGAACCACCTAAGTCTTGGTTTCACACAGCCAAAATCTTACATGACAGCACAATTACTTTGTCTTACACAGTTCTAAGTATTAGAGAGTTGTAATTTCTTTGTTAAATGGTTTGAAAACACACCTACTTTGACCATCTCTGGAAAAATATTTTCGCTTGTAAATATAATGAGAATTATTGCTACATTTAAGGAGATTACAGCATCTTTAAACAAACATGCTGCTGTTTATTTACTTGCAGAAAATAATATACCATAGATGGCTTTTAACTTTAAGAATACATACAAAGTCTGGGTTTGCTTACAGGTGTCCAATGCTTGGGACAGAAGTGCAGAAATGTCTCAGAATCTCCCTATTCTACTATTCTGTATTTGTACGGCCTTAATACTTAGTCTTTCACTGTTTTCTTAAAAAGACTACAAGTTCAAAATTCTACCTTAAAAAAAGCCCATAACAAAACCACACAAAAAAACCCCAATCAAAAAAACTCCCACAAGATCAAAACCCAAAACTTCAAAAGACTTGAAGAATTTCTGAATTTTTGACACATCAATCTCTGAAATTTGTTCCCTTTCCGCATATAAATGAACAAAGGAGATGTTGATTTGCATTTAAAAAAATGTCCATGCTTACAATCTGTCTTTTTTTCTATGAAGCCCTTTACCTTTTCATCTCCTTGTTCAGGAACGTGCCGAAACCAACATTTTGCTCTTTCACACCCCCGCAAAGTCATGAAATAAAATCTGCAATATTTACGGGGCAATTCAATCATCTCTAGGATCTGCTGCACTGAATGAGAAACCTAAAATAAAATGAAATTAAAACAAGCAGAATAAAAGCCACAGACAATATTTTTTTTGGAAAGCAATCATGCAGGTTTTCCTTAGAATTTCAAAATAGCTAGAAATTACAAACAAAAGCAAAAAATGCGTGAGCTACAATTAAACCTCTGAAACAACCCTCATCTGTATACTGTATCTGCAGCATTTTAAAGCAGACCAAGATCAATTCTTTGTCACGTGTTGGTGTCTTAATACAACAAAAATCTGTCTTGAAGACCACAGACAGATAGAATGCAGGAACTGCCAAATGAGGAAGAGTTAGAGAGGATGAAGAAATATGACAAACTCCGCATGGCTCTGGATAAGAGTCTGAGGATTCTGGGGTATCAACTTCCTTCACCATTTTTCAGTGCCCAGCATAATGGATAATGCAGTCTGTCTGAAACATGATAAACCTTGTCTGCTTCTCAGTTCTACAAAAAAAAGGCAAAAAAGGATTATCTGATTTTGCTTAAGCTGGAAGTATAAATCTACAAAGCTTGACTGTGAATAGCTGTCCCCTCATCATTGATTTTGTTCTCAGAAATTGTACTTAGTGTTAACATCTTTACAGGAGTAGAAACATAAACTTATGTAGATTCATAATTTCTGACTAGGTACATGGAGAGTTGTATTAATATCCATAATAAAGTTAGTGCCAGAGGATCAGAGATCATTAAGGATTTAACAACTCACAGTTGCATTTTTTTCCACCTTCCATGTCTCAAAATCTCCAGAATTTTGCAATGGCAGTAAATGACTTCTTCCTGAAAATCTGTAATCTAAAAATTAGGATGAGGGTAATAAATGGATCATGTAATAAAATAAATCATACTGAAACCACTCTCATTTACCTTTATTTCCATATATTTATAGTTCATTCAAGTCACAGCAATGATTAATGAAATTTTGATTAATACAATCTAAAGCCAGTAATTTGTTACAGTTCTCTTAATTATCCTAAAATCAAGACTTTACACAAACTTCATTTAAATTAAAAACTTTGCATCTTTATCCAGGGTTTTGATCTAATTTACAGAGAGAAGGAAATGAATTAAAATATCAAGAAGTTTTAATTTGAAAAGAAGAAAAAAACAACCGAACCCACTTTATCAGTCATCTTTGCATTCCCACATAACTAGCCATAGAGTTAAACTACTTTTCCAAAACTGAAACAAAATCTTTCATACTCTATGTTTTAAGCAGCATAGTATCAAGCCTAAGACCAATGAAAGTTACTGGTTTCTTAACTGTAAAACTTGTTTTTAGAACTATTATTGATACCAGATCTCTTTCAATGAAAAATAGTGTTAATGGAAGATAAAAGTTTGTATTTTCAACTCCACATATAAAGAGAAACAAGAGCTTCTGAATGCCTTGCTTTCTAGGGTTTCCCCCTGGCCCCTTCAAAGAAGAGGGTATTCAAAAGGCAGGGTGCGCTTAGCCATTTCCAACAAACTATAGCTACTAAAAACATCCAATGATGGTGCATATTGTACTACAGACTTGCATGAGGTACGTGGTTCTTAAATCAGCATGTCTTTCTAAAGAGGGAGGCTATCACAGTACAGGAAGAAGAAATATAATGTAAAACAATTAAATATCTGAATGTCATGTACTGTCACAGCTGTGTAACTTTGTGCAGTGATGGTGGGCAACCTGGTAAATTCAGAATTGGATGAATTTACAGACAGGAAAAAGACCAAGGATACAGTCAGTCACTAGCTGCAGAACAAAGACACTGGGAACTTGATCTTAGAGGTCTTTCCTTCAGATTCTTCCCATCCCCACAGCACAGAGTTTACGACCAGGTCTTTTCAAGTTTGTACTCTCCCTGCCAACTGTACGACGAATTTGTAAGGAAATAGGCACTAAAGTAAACTAGCCAATCCTGCCTGCACAGTTCTGAGGGGGGAAAGGTTGTTTTACCCTCTCCTATTACAGAAACTCTTGCTTCGGCAACACTTTAAAATGATTTTAAGAAGGAAGATTTAGAAGAACACTTCATAAGGTGTATACACTGTGGGGATCTGTTACAGACCGCCTGACCAAGAGGACTCTGTGGATGAAGTACTCTGTAGACAGATAGGAACAGCCT
>JAOEHX010019148.1:0-26892 GCA_025448015.1 Bolborhynchus lineola
TACAAAACTTATGTAACCACTATTTGGTACAGACTTATGGAACAGAACAATATATGTGTAGCCTCTTGTTTTTCACTGTTAAGACAAAAACTACTAGTTGCAAAAAGGCCATGAAGTTTTTGCATTATTTATAGAATGTACCCAAAGGTCTTTCAGGTATTATACTTCGACGTGGTTTTATTTGTTTCCATGATTATTTTGGGCTGTAAAAGTAAAGTATACAGTCTTTATGAAGGGATGAATAATATTATCCAGACTATGTACTCACAGATACTTTCACAAACACCAATATACCCTGATCTGAATGTCATCCAAAATGTTTATAAAATAACCCTGAAAGTGTGGTCAAATGCTTTCCCAATAGGAAACATTTATTCCTATCTGCAGCTTCTTAAGGCAACTTCAAGAGCCTGTCCAGAACCTGTAGCGATCTGGTTCATAAGCATTAGAAAAAGTGGGGAAAAAAGACTTAAAATCAATCTCCAGATGTGCGGAACTAAACATGCAGAAATGTATGCTGGAGAAGTTTTGTTGCTTTGGTTTGGACTGGTTTGGCTTTTTTTACCCCAACACATCCCTGTATTTGCTTCTATAGATATAGCTAATTTAGTAAAACAAGTAAAATTAAAATTGTAAAGCGAAAGTTAAAATCTCATGAGATGGTTTTTGTTTGTTTTTTTTTTTTTTTTTTTTGAGGAGACAGCAAACGTTTAACTCTTACCAACAAATTTCTGAGGCATAGAGCTCTTACGTTTGGCGACGTTACTTGCTAGTCTATCCAGCACGAGGGATCTTTCTGACCCTATCTTGCACAGGTCTTCAGCCATTTCACTCTGGTTAGTATCCTCTTTTATGACTGAAATCAAATGACATCAGAAGGGTTAGGCACACTTGTTCCATTTTAATGGAACTATTGTCTTCAGGTTATTGTTTCTCAGCTAATGTCTTTAAGCTCCCAGCCACTGGAAGGAGAAGCTCACCACCGCAGATGCAGAATGATTCTGACACTTGTTAACAAAGTCCCTCATGCTGATCAATCTATGTACATGTTCATGTTTCCCTCCTTTAGGATACAAAAATGAGATTGCAACTGCAAGGCATCTGCCTGTAGGCAATGTAATCCCTCCACCCTTGTTCTAGAGGCAGTCTGCATTTCTGTGAACAAAAGAGGTCCTAACATTATACTGGACATAAAGGAGTTCATCTTTTCATCTTCCTGCTCTCGCCCCCACCATCCCTCTGTGCCTTTCTTAGTGGAACTGCCTATATAATCATCGCTTTTTCAGTGAGAAAAAGGGACAAACTTCTCATCTCCAGCATAAGATTCATTTGCAAGCTACACCAACTCTTCTCCCCACCCTCTTCTTTTTCCCTGGTAAATATTTCTATACTTCATTGATGCAATTTTAGATTTTAAATGGCAATTTGAGTTGCTAAAGTCACATCTCTAGAGGAGCACTGATATCCAATACTCAAACCTGTTTCCCAACATCCTGCTGCTGCTGTGACACTAATGAATTAGAAAGGAGCTCAGCTGTAAGGCTCAAAGAAAAGGAGACTATTTCACTTTCACTACATTTTACTTCAGTACTTTCCTGCAGAAAGGGCTGTATGAATATGCATTGTTAAAGCAATGACTATGATGGAAAGGTATTTCTGACTTCCACCATCTAAAGGAAAAATGATATGCAGAAAGATCACAACACAACTGATTAACTGATTTTGTTTGGTTTTGTTTTGGGGGAAGAAGGGGAGGGATGAGTTGGCAAGAGAGGCCAGAGGCAGGAGAGGAAAGGGTTAATTTTACTTTTACCTGATACTAAGATACAGATGTTTTTCCTGAACTAGTTAGCTGCTATTAAAGGGAGATGCAAAAGATTAATTTTAGACTTTGATTCTGCAAACTGTTTCAGTTAAGTGCACCATTCTGCTACCTTTTGCCTTCTGCACCTACTGAGAATTTATCACTGGATTTACCAGCTCACAGAACCCATTACTCTGGCACCTGGGTGTTTCTCAATAGTGGAGAACATGCTGTTCCTACACAATATTATTTTGGCAATATACAACTACCATAAAAGGATGATTGTGAAATTTTCATTGTTCCTGAAAGATGCACTATCAAGGTCTGGTGGATAATTAGAAGGAGCAGATGAAGTGTCCTAGGCAACAACACTCTACAATACCAAATTGAAAAGTATACAACCAATTCTTGAGTGCCTGCTACGGTAATACTTACTGCAGTGACAGTGACAGAAAGTCTCATGGAATTATGCTCCAACCCCATAAGATACTGAAGACTGTGACAAATGTAAGATATGAGCAGAATTTGATCACGAAGTTGAAGAAGAGTAAAGGGCATCAGTGGTGCCTAGTCATCATTGAACAAGCACGTACCAGCATCTTGTGCTGGCTAAGGCTTACAGATACCACTTCAGGAAGGGACAGAGAATGTTTTAAACCAGCTTGTTCAACAGGGAAACAAATGGTTGAACTGCTAGTTAAAAGTAGAAATGACCAAGAAATATCTGTTTAGAATATAACATTCCATTTCTAATAAATTTGAGACAGGGTAAGTTATGTATTCAATTCTCAAACTTTAAAAACTGCTATATAGAAAAGTAAAAATGACATACTAATTTCAAGCCTTTGCAACTGAAACCTCATGAAATTTGTTACCAACCTGACAACTATTTTTCTGTAATTTGGTGTCTATGAACTGGAAAAAAAAAAATCATTTTATCTTTTCAAACAAAAATCCACAAGTGACTGAAGAATTGTAATTGACCCTTTTTAAACTTTGTAAACTATGTCTTCTGTTATTTTATATAGGCCTAGTAAGATTTCAGCACACGTACATTCAACTAAAATGCAAAACTCCAAATAATACCCATAAAAGAAGAACTTCACATAGACAGTGAAATTCTAGTCCTCTAAAATAAGAATTTTGGCATTAAATTCAGCAGGTTCCTAATTTCATGCTGAACCTCTTATATTAAAGACAGCAAACAAGAGTTAAAATATGAATAATCTCTTGCTCCCCTCCTTACTCTCTTTGCTGGATCTTTCCCTTATTGAAGTACTTTATAATATATTAATTATATTTCTTAGATTTACAAGCTGATGGAAAGCTTCTAACAGTTCAGGTCCATTCTACTGGTAATTTTTCTAAGTACACTGCACAAAGATTTTAAAAAATACTGTACAAAGCAATCCCAATCTAGCAGAATATCAAATCAGATGTTCTAGCAGATTTTTGTATAAACTTTTTGAGTCTGAAGGACCTGAATTTTGACTCTAGTAGCTCCATATCACACCTTGAAATATTATAAGAACAGTGGTAGTGTAGCTATTTGGTTTTCTAGATATAATGTAGAATGCACTAAAAATCCCAGAAAGACACCCACTCATTCTCAACTGCTTCATTTGTACATTTTCTTTTTTGAGTTTGTAAGGGAAATAATGTAAAATGGCAAAATGTTATGTTTGCAGTGAAGTAGAATAGATTAGAATGAAAAATAGAAGGAAAAATGCAGGAAAGTTTCCTCTTTTAGATACACAAACAAATTGATTTATTAGTTCTGAGAACTCAGTTCATTTAAGAGTGAAGTTTTTGGCTGGATATAAGGTCTAAACCCTGAAGCTAATCCTCTATTTTTATTTTTTTTTCCTAATTTGAAAAAGCACTCATATTAAATATGGATTTATATAATACTTTCAGTATATGCAAGGAAAAAGTAATTCTTCCAAAGCACTCATGAATTTCACAAGTTTCCATCCCACTGAGATATTAGTCCCAAGTTAGTGTAAACTCTCCTGTCATGATTTGCTATAAACAAAAGTCCAACTCTAAAATAGTATCATTCCTTCTCAAAATTTATGATTCCTGATATCAGTTTCATCTGGATATTTTTGCTTACTAAGACTTTATTAATAGTTCAGCTACTCATTCACACAGATTTTCATGTTCTGTGTGCAGGCATTCAAATCCATGTGCCAGACACTGAAAATTCAAATACCAACACAGGATATTTGCTTCTAAATCTTATCACCTCTTTGAGGAATAGGTATTGTCACCTACTGTGTATTACATTGAGTTTTCTGTTTATACATACATTCTCCAGCCCCTCAATAAAATTAGAAAGGGTGCTGCTCTAACATGCTGTTTGCCAGAAGCATCTGAGCTATATTTGCTGCTCTCATTATGTGCATATATTATACATTATTTGATAGCATGTAAAAACATATTCAGGTTCTGTCCAGAAATAAAATATCAAAGGAGGCATTATTGCAAATAGGTCAGAGGCAACCTTTCATTTTCATAATTTGAAAAGCCAAATAACATATACAGACAAGATGAAAAGGGTATGCAAGAAGTGTAACTTACTGGGTGGGCTGAAACTCTGCCACAGAAGATGGATCTTATATTCTCTATCTAAAACTGCACATGCAAGGGGATTTTGTATGGTTATGTACTGCAATCAATCCCAGATAGAACTTTAGGACCTTTGTTAAGAACCAATCCAAACCCCAATATCTACTTGCTGTGTTTCTCGGCATAGTTTTAGGTTTGATATTCTCCAAGAAACAGACTTTACCTTCATCATAAGGCTGATCTCTCAGAGAAGCACGACAGTTCATCACATCCCCCAGTTTTCTTTTAGGAAGGAGGTTGGGAAGAAATCTGTCAACAAATTAATAGCCTTTCTGGATTGTCTCAGACAAACTAACAATATTAAATGCCTCTGGCTTCATGTCCTCATGCTTGGAAAAGTGGGATCAGAGACAGATGGCTCATCCTTGTTAGATGGGTTGATATCAGTTGTCAAGGAAGCTCTTTAAGCTGTGCCTGAGAAAGGCAGAAGATGTGCAGTGTGGAAGCTTCTGCAGCCATACCCAGAACACTGATATTAAGCCTTTATAAAGAAAACATCCACAGGAGTACTGCAGTACAAAACTCCAGGCAAAAGAGAAAGGTGGTAAGATGATGCGGTCATACTGTCTTGAGATGGTGAACTGAAATTTTCCATGTCTTGCAAGTGTTTTGCTACACACCTGAGTTTTACTTTGGCTTTTTATTTGAACTAAACAAAACAAGACAACAGCCAAATATTTATCAAATATAGAATAAATCCAAATGCAATATCATACATATGGGGGGGTTGTGCGTGTCCCCAGTGCAAAAGATGCCACAAATAGTACTACTGTTCTTTATGCACTACTTTTTCTGTTTTTTCATGATGGGACAGAGTTAATCCCCAAATGGACACGTTCATTACCTGAATAAAGGCTGCTTGAGATATTCATGGTTTGCAGGTAGTTATGACAGCGTTCTTTATGCTCTTCCAAAGAACTGCGCTGCTTATAGCTGCGACCACAGTATCCACATTTATGAGGTTTGCCAACTGCAGAAAACACAACCAATGGAGAGACTTAGATGAGGTATTCAACAGTCTACTAATGATGGTAAGAAGAACAGGAAAAAATCCCATCCCAAAAACAAACCCCATGCTGCGGTGAACTGAAGGAAGATTTTATTAAGAAAACCCCAAACAACCCAAAACTTAAACCCAAACTCATGGAAAACTAGCTGGTTATCTTCATATGAACAGGCAAGTTCTGTGGGTGCTGCAAGCTGATTTTAGGTGATTCACATCAGATAAAGACTGAGACATTAAACCTTCAAAAATGGCGTCTGCACAAATTAGAAACTGAGACACCTTCAAAAGTCTGAGTATAGTTGCTGTAGTGCCTAGCTCCCACAGAGACTGCCATTGAGGAACTGGCAGCGTAGGTAGAGGCACCTGCCCATGACTGGAGGTCAATTCTGACATAACCACAATCAGCTCAACTCTTTTAGGACAATTTTAGATTTCTACTTTTGGAAATTCAAGAGACATGGCATGACAAAACGTTTTCTGTATTACACCAATCCAAGTGTAGGTAGTTAAAGGAATTTTGCAGTAACAATACAGTTTCATAGACTTGTGGACCTGAATTTTCTGTCTTAGCATGACAAGACTGTCACCTTATATGTGCTTGCACAGTTTTACATGGTTACACAGCTTAACTTTTAAATTCCATTTACAAATTCTCAAGTATATATCAAACTCAGACATTCAAGTTATTTTATAATGTATTGATATCAATTTATCAGTTGCAATAGCTAATCACAATATATAGTTCATGCATTATATCTTTAGCTGCCAAATCTTCAGTTTGCTAAAAGTCTCTAGGTGTAATTTCATGTATGAAAAATCATGTTTAAAATTGTGCAGCAATGAAAATCAGTAACAGTAAGGAGAGAGGCAAAGTAGTGTTTTAAAAAATACGCTTTCCTGAGTTGGGCCAGGGCTGGACAGGAGAAGTGGAAACTGTTTTGGACATCTGGGACCTACACTAGGGATTTTATTATTTAATGTGTGATCTAGAGAAGAATTTCCTTAGTTTCGTGCAACACATTTTCAATATACTGTTGAGACAGAACACTGAAAAACTCTGAGAGTCCTCTTTTTTTGAAGATTATTATCTTTGTCTCTCCCTCCTTCCCACTCTTTCTCTTTCAAAGTAGTTGCAATAATAAGGTGTAACAAATAAGTACTGCTAAATGCTGTAGGTGGTATTCACTCCTTAGGTCGAAAATGACTACCAGACTGGAGGTTTTTGAGAGTCTGTGACTTGAAACCTACTCTGTATAGAAGTTACATTATCTCTGCATGCTGATAAAGGCCACCCAAACCCTAAATCAGTCCATCAGATTTAATTCATGTTCGTAGTTCCATGAAATAGATTACTCACGAGGCTTCTAAGATGAAACCCCAATACAGAAACTTTTAATCAGCTAAGAAGTATGGGAAAAGAAACATGATCATGAGAATGAGATGTGTTTAGTCATTTCTTTGCTGCTAAAACACTGTGGCCAGCTCACAGCTTGGTTAACCCCAACATGGGGCTACTCGCCTCCCCAGGGTGAGAAGACCTTTCAGTCTTGGGGGTCACAAATGCCTCCGTCTTCTCAATGGGTACAGTGATGAGTGCCCCTGGATGGTCCCACACCTTCACTTACCCGAGTGAGTCCTCAGGTGTCCTGTAAGGGCATCCCTGCGACGGCAGGCATAGTTACACAGGTGACACTTGAAGGGCTTTTCACCTGAATGCAACTTTATGTGGCGCAGAAGGTTGCCCTTCTGTGTAAAGGAGGCTCCACACTGATTGCACTGGAAAGGGCGTTCTCCTGCAGGGAGAAGGATAAAATACGTGAGAACAAAAAATCTTAGCAGTAACAAGAGAAAGATTTCAGTGAGAAAGTTGTTTTCTCACTGCTGCTCTGTGACTTCCACCGGCTGCAGGTTTGATATAACATGAGGCTTTCAGACTAAACCTGCCAGTTTCTTAATGCTTCACTGGCTGGGTCAATTTGATCTGAAAATCTAATTTTTTTTTTCTAAATCAGAATGGCACATCACAATGCAAATTCAAACTCATTTAAATAAAGTGACTGCAACATTTTGTGTTGAAGAGCCACTCTTCCTGATCAGCAGTTTTGGAATAAACCAATATCCAATTTTGCATGTTGTGGCATTTGGTGGGGTTTTTAATGTGGCTTTTTTCAAAGGGTCTTTAAAATATGCCACTGAAGCAGCAAAATAAAAAGGAAACTCATTAAAAATGCATTTCAGGATCACAAGTTCATTTCAGCGTTACATTCTTATATTTAAATGAAAGGCACTTCATTATAACAGTTATAATAACTTCTTTTCATTTACATTTTCCCTGTATTTTCCCTTTCAATTTCTTCTCCATTACCTGTCTGTCCCTAAGCAGCCAAATCAGGAAAGAGACAGAGAAAGAGAGAGAAAGAGAGAGAGTAAAACCACATAAGTTAAGACAGTGCAAAGGGAGCTCTGTACTTCCATGCTGAAGTCCCAACCCTTCAAGGCCAGGTATGAGCAAAAGAGCTGCACAAATGGCCTCTGCTGGTGTATAGTTTGAATGGACACTGGGAAAAACTTGGAGACACAGCCTTGATTTGTCTAAACTGGTGCCTGCTGTTAAGGAATAGAATCAACTAGCCTTTGCAAAAAACTAGTATGGCAGTTGCTTGCTTTTTAGTGCTGTTTAAAATCAGTATGTTAATTTATTCACTTAGCTGGGTTTTTTTTTTTTTTTATTTTAAGACAGTTGAAGCCTTTTCTTAAGTCAGTGGGAAATAAAATAAGTTTCCAGTTGTACCAGGTAGGAGTAAAGGAAAATTTATATATGAGAGCATTGTGTCAGCAGGAACAGCTCCCATATGCCCATTTCTCTGTAGCCCTCGACTAAGTCAAACTAGCCTTTGAAACTCATTTGCTGAACTCTGTTTCTCTTAAGCATAAATGTAATCTGCTCTAGTATTTATGACACAATGTTGGTATTAGAAATAGCCCAGAGACGACCTATCCTTAGTTCTGATTTTCTTTATACAACAGTAATATTGAATTTAAAATTTCAGTACTGAAGTTAAAATATATATAAAAATAAATACAAGTTAAACAGTTACTTTCTCTCTCTCACTTAACTATCATGTATTATTTTGCACACCTAGGACCAACTAACATGTCCATACATGATATATATGCAGCATGATAATTTCTGACTTTTGGGTAATGCAGTAGAACAGCTGAAAATCAATTAGACAGCAGCAGAGTAATAACCCAAAAATCTGTAAACTCAACCATCAAGGCTGGTAGATTTAGTATTCAGGAAACAGTAATATTAATCTGCAAGATATTACCATCAATCAAATAGCTGCAAGCAGGTCAGCATAGTCCCTTGTCAAGCCAAATGAGCTGACTTTCTTTGTCCATCAAGTAGCCGTATTCGCCTAAACTATATCTCCAACTGTTTCAACTGAGGTGGCCCACAAAGGTACCAGAATGAACCTTATTGATTTTGCAGTGTACTTCATAAGCCATGCACAGTAGTTGTTAGGAGAAAAAGAAAATGAGTAAGAGATTGTCTGCTTTACAGCTTATTCTTTGGCCCAGTTACTCAGTGTGGAAGGTATTTTTCAGAAATGGACTGAAACAGTACTGAAGAAGTCGTTTGTCATGGGAACATAAATTCAGAAGAAATGGTTAATTCTTACTAACGATCTTTTTGAGCATTCATTTCTGTTATTTTTACTCAGAGGAGCATACAGGGAGAAAACAAGGATTGTAGAAGTACTCCAGGAATGAAAAGTAAAGCAAAGTGACACTGAAATCTGTCTCCAGCCTACAGCTTTCGCTATTACAGGGTGAAATCTTGCACTGTATGGAGAAGACAGGCGGATGGAGCATTTCAAATGAGACAGCTGCATTTCAAATATTTCTACAGAACTTACAATTCTGTAATGGATTAAATGTAAGAGAACCTGCATACACATTGCTGTTCAAGAGAAATTACACCAACGCTGCAAGATCCTGAAACTGCGTGTGACTTGACTGGCCCTTGGTTGCCCATACTGCATCTACCTAGGTGGGAAAAGGCTGGCTTGTGAGACCAGGAAAGCTCCTAGCCCTACTAGGATGCAGATGGTCACAGATGGAAAATTAGTGGTTGTGGCGCTATCCTCCCAAATTGGGAAGAATGGGAAATAAAAATGTTATGCATCTTTTATTTAAACAGTCAGCTTTGTGTGCTATTGTCTTGCCAGTTCTGAACAGCAAATGCCTATCCTGGGCCAGTTTCACCACATGTTGAGTAACTATGGACTAGTACAGGACAAGAAGCAAAAACTGCAATGGGAACCTTGAACTGAATCAACCACCATTGGAGTGATTTGCAAGCCTTAGTGGCAGCATGGGCCCTGGGCTACTTTTTCAGTGAAGAATATTGGTCCTCTTAATTGAAATATTTATTATTTCTTAAACAACATAATGACAAAATCATCCAATACTCAGAGACATGCACAGCTCTTTTCTCTTTGTTTTGTTTTGTTTGGGCATTAGTTTTCTAAATAAACTGGAGACATTCAGACCCAGCTAACAAGACGCAAGTGAACTAATTGGTGACTAAAGTTAAAGATGTGTACATATAAGGAGGGACTATGTATACCTACACACACACACTTATATATGCACATATACATAAGCACACCATGCACATACATATGTGCACAATGAGCAAGTGAAGCCTGAATCTATACTCTGAGGTCTTAGCACCAAGGAGCAGAAGGGGATTTCTCTGTCCTTTCTAGATCATCTTTTTCCTAAACACCAAGCAAGACAGCCGCAAGCTGGAGAAAGCCAATGTACTGAAAGCTTTGGGGAAGGAGAGTGAGAAGAGTCAGGCATCTGTGAGTGGGATTCACTCCACAGATCGGAGCAACAGGTAAGGTGCTAGGAAGCAGTTAGTGCTGTACAGCTGCTAGCAGACAAGAGGGGGCAGAAATATCAGGTGCTGCTGTGCATATCTGCACTTGGCAAGTGTATTCACTTAAAGTAATTATGCCTTTTATCAGGTCAGGAAGTCATTTTATTTTGGCACTTTAGCATGCTAGAGTTTTGTTCACTTATCAAATATTTATTTAAGGAAGCCTCACTGCATATGCAGGTTTTACATGAATTAGCAGCAAAGTAATTCATTTGTGAGGCTTATTCCTTCACCAGGCATGTATTGAAATGGGCTTTGGCATAGACAGTTAAATATCTGTAATAGTATATCCCACTTCTTCTTTAATTTTCACACTGCAGCTGAAAGGAAAAGCAGTCACCACGGTTTCCCCATGATGTCCCTTTAGTTTAAACTACCAGCTCTGAGCCTCCACTCACTTGCCAGGCCTAAAAAATGCCTAAGAGAGAGCAGCTGATGACAAGGCTGGAGGGAAAGTAAAAGCTGTCATTCCATGGAAGGATTCTGGGGTGCAACTTTACACGCTTTAGTTTTATTAAGTGTAAAAGAAGGGGATCCTGCTGAGCAAAGTGCATCTCATGGGGTGCTTCCATTACAGGTTTTAACAATGTTCCTTGATTAAAAAGAAGGTCTCACTGACAAGGGGAGGGCTCTGCAAGGGATGGAGAAGTCTTAGAGTGACAGCTTTTGGTAGCATCCTGAGCACCTTTGGCAGGCACATGAGTGCCTCTGCCAGGTAGGGTGTTTGGGCATCTGGAAGTCTATGCCAGGGAAACCAGTGAGGTGGCCCCTGGCGATGCTGTCATTGGGGACAGGCAGCCGAGCTCATCCTCTGGAGACTCAGCATGCCAGGTACCAGTCAGTGCACTGGAAGCAAAGGCAGCTCTGCCCACTGCTTCTCTAAAATCAGGTGTGCCCCGCAAGGACCATTCAGCCCTAGGGCAAACACTGCCTCTGATCCACAGGGACTTGAAACAGCTCCGCCAAATGCAACGACGTATTTTTAATTAAACTGGAGCCTTCTTTAACAAGAACAAAAACTTCTACCTTTAAATGCATTTTAAGCTGCAACATTTTATTTCACCCACTACAGCATCCCCATCAAACCTATGGGTCTGTTTAAAAGGCCTCATGTCCAAGTCATTTTCCATACGCATTTATCAACTTTTAATGGATCACATTAACAATAAATTAAAAAAAAGAAAGGAAATAATAGACCAACAAGCACTTCATTATATCTAAGAAGTCGGCTTCAGTCTCTCTTCTGAGAACTAGATGTGGCTTTTCCAATAAAGATAATTATCTGCTCTTCCCTGACAGAGGGATTTATCGTTAAATTGAAGAGTACTTTGAAGGAGGCAATGTAACAGCATTGCTATCACCAGCACGGCTTCTGAGCATGGCTAACCCATGTTACACTAACAGATCACACCCTTCCAGAGCTTGAACAGCCACAGTTACACCAGACAGCACTGAAAGAGGTGGACAACGCTCAGAGTTTTTTGTGGATCCTCTCAATAACTCTGAAAACAATTTGCTAATCTCACTCCTTAGTAATTCTGGGGAAATCAGTTAAACATGACTGTGGGGATGCAGGGGAAGAAAGTATCTTTGTGTTCACTAGCTGGACTATTTCAGTGGAATCTAATAATCTGACAGGTTATTCTCACCTTGAAAGTATGTTAAAATTCCCTGTCATTTGAATATTCATGCAAAAATGCCAAATACTTTGTCTATTTATATTCAGAGTAACTTGGGTAGCACAACAGTACAGTTCAGTTCTCCTTCAACTATGAATGACCTTAGATTGTATATTGGAAGCCTGGTTTTCAGACAGCTTATATCATGTAAGATGAGACTTTCCCTCATCTTTACTTCTTCATTTTTATCAGCCTCTTCATTTTTACATTCTTTAGGACAAGTTAGAATTAGAAAATTATGGCAACAAGATTCAAAGAACTGATAATGAAAAGCCATCCATATAGAGAACATCATCTTTACATATCTCTTTTAGTGCCTCAGTGGAAAGAAATCCTTTAGTCCAGATTTGACCAGTGGCAGTACTTTGGTTTACTTCATGAAATATTTGACATAAAATTAACTCCTTTTTTACTGTCAGTATAGTACCCTTAACATTTATTTTTTCAGTTCATAATCACTGATCTATAATGATTTTTGTTGCATTGTTGGAAACTTAAGAACTGGAGCAATTTCAAAGTTAGCCACAAATGAGTTTTTCTTCAGCAATTCTTTAAAATATCTTAGAAATAATAAAAAAAAAATTAAAAAATGATTTTTCATGTAGCTTCAAACCAAACAAACTGCACAATTTCTAGCCCAACAGATAGAATTCCATCAAAAAGAAATTTCAATTCCCGTGCTGTCTGAAATGACAAAATAAGTGAGTTTCAAATGCCCACCTAGGCCACCTTATCTTACAAGAGGGAACATACGCATGATACAGAAAATAAATCTTAGTTCCTAAAATGTGGCCAGTTTTTGCCAACTAAAGGAAAAACTATGGCAGGCCTTACCAGTGTGGCTTCGTTTGTGAACCATGAGCACATTGGGACCGATGCAAATTATCCCACAGATATCACATTTTAGCTTTCCGTTAGGAAGTCGAATGCCTCCAATTCCTGACATAGCCTTGCTGCCTGGGCCATTGTGTGAGCCATTCATTTTCTCTCCAGAGGTATCAAGCATTCGTAAATCCTCCGCACATTCTTCCCCATTCATTTCACAGGCACGCCCATTCTCTTCATCACTCTGAGTCTCTATTTTAATATTACCAGCTGAAAAAAACAATAGAGGATGCCACTCAGTTTTGTTACAGAATACATATGGTGGCAAACAAACAATCACATCAAAGGAGATAACTTGCAAATAGCATGTACAGTATACCTAAATAACAAAAGCTACATTTCCATGGGCAACATGATGAGTTTGTAACACATGAAGAAATGAACAGTGAATACCAGTAAGACAAATACAAGTCATCCAGGCAACTAGGAACCCAAACAACATTACAAGTCTTTTCTTAGATCTCTTTGAGAGATTTTCATTTGTAACGTTCACTTTGATAATTCAAGATAATTGGAATTGAACTTTAAATGAATCCACTTTACGTGGATTAGTCCAAAACAATTATGAAAATAACTAACTCATCAAAGAAAACAGATGAAAATTAACTGAAAATGCAACATTCTCCATTGGGCAGGAAGATCTTGAGGGTTGTATTGAACCCAAATATTTGGCTTGCAGTTCTATAGGGTAAACAAGGAAGATGGGAAAGTGCAGAGTACAAGCACTGATCAGGAAAGCAGGGTGGAGAAAGATGGAATGAAGAATTTAAGAGCAGGAACTAGCATTACAAGAAATTATAGGAGTGATAATTGTGTTTTTAGAACTGGAGGATTAGGATCACTGAATGAGAGGAGGGGATCTCTGCAGCCATGAGCTACTAGTAAAAAACCCAGTGAAATCAACAAAGGTGGGTGAGAGAACTGTTTTGACTTAATTGGGTAAGTCCTTTGTGTTATAATCCCATAGGTTTCAACTGCTTGAAATTAGAAGAATTCAGGTATAAATTTGACATGGCTTCACTACATTTGATAGTGTAAATTAGTAAATTTGGTCTGATATGAGCACAGCAAACCTAAGCCAAGATTCAGATTAGTTAACACCAGTAACTTCTTTCCTCTTCTCTCCAAGGGACTGTATGATATTTTGTGTGGAATAAATCACCTTTATAGTTATTTCTGTCTTTTCTAATGTTACAATTTGGGGTGAAAAATTAGTTCTTCATTTCACTGCCCCAAATCTTAGTTTCTTTTCAGTGAAAAACCTCTTCCTTTACCCCACCAGAAAAAGGAAAGCATTTACTTTAGTGCTTAGGTGAGTGCATGAGAGGTCTGTTTGACCCAATAAAGATCAGGGCTTTTCCTTCTGTGGAATAGTAATTTCATGATAGCCTTATTGATAAGCGATGGTGTACCAATGACATAACTAAGATATGGGCAGTATTACCTCAAGATGTGAAAAACTTTGGCATTCATTTAAAAATGAAGGTTTAACAATCTCTTCTCTGCTACATCCTGCAATTTCCCAGGTGTCTAAGGAGGATTGCATGGATGTGACTGACAAAAGCGTCGAACTCAAAATCCTACTGAGAAACAGGATGAGTGCAAAGGTGTTCACATTTCTTAACACTACCTAATTAGACACCTTCTATAAAGTTTACCAATCTAAGCAACATTTTAAAGATTTTTCAAATATTGCATTTTTAACAGAAATTATATGCAAGACAGAATGAGTGCACATCATAAATAGCAGGTTTTCCTTTAAAATGTATGGCCTAAAAAGAGGAATAATTTAGAGCTATGGGGAAAAAATAATCAATGACCAAACAGTGTTTTACAAAGAGGGCATGACTGGCTAAACAGAAGTGACCTACGCTATTCTGCAAATTTAGTGGACTCTGTACTGCTGTTTTCACCATGATGAATGGAAGCAATATAAATATTTCGCTTGAGCACATAACAGATTTTACATAATTCACACACCATTGTTTTAATTTTAATAATAATAATAGTAATAATAATTTGAATGTAAATATATTTATACAAAAAAATTACAAACTGCTTGCCTGCCAGGGATTTGGAGAATGTGGCTTTTGAAGTAGGCTTTGTGTTAAATTGAAACAATACAAATGAACGAAACAAAGAAATCAGACTGTTGAAGTTGTTTGGTAGTGTATGCAGACAAATTTACAAAAAAAAGGTAGTGTATGCAGTACATTACTGAGAAGTGAAATGACACAAACAAAAATTATAGAAGTCAGAACAGGCAGAAATGCTCTGTAGTGAGCTGAGTTTGCAATATACTTACGGGAAAAAGATTTGGGAATTATTGCATGAAAGTCCCTAAAGCCTTCTGCCCCGTATACAGCTGCAATAAAGAAGGCAAACAGGATGCTGGTTTGTGGTATGGCTATCAGAAAATGTAAAAGATGATGGCATTATTGCTATAAGAGAAATAACTAGGAGAAAGACAGAGCTATCCTCATAGAAGCAGCACAAGCAGTTTAGGACGAAGCAGAAACAGCAGCAGGACTGTTGGCAGGGGAAACCTGATATGCTCAGAATGACTCCCATTTGTAAAAATGCCCTTTATTTCCAAAGTATCCAACAAGTTTTATCATGTTTTCTAAATTCTTAACCTATCTTGGGTATTCCCCTCACTCACAGGTTAACTCCTGCTGAAGTTAAAAGGAACTTTTGTTGAAGTGTCTCAAAAGGGTCAGCAGGAGCAGAGCGCCTAACAAAGCCTTCTCCTGACCCCAGAGAAACTGCAGGCCCCTGCACTGCAAGCTTCCTCTCAGGATTTATTTTTTGCCAACATGCTTGCCTTGTGTGCCAGAGATCTCTTCTTTCTACATCCTTGTTTTTAGTCACTGAAGTTATGAGAAGCAAAATTGCATTGTCTTCTGTTCATGCTGGCTGGTCTTATGCAATGGAAGAAGAGGGAGTTCAGTTTTAAATATATATATATACTATTGTATATATTGGCATATTTTTTGTTCACATTTCTAAGGCTTGTCTTCATAATGTATCTACACAAAAGTGGCTGCACAGACACACTATATACTGCATGTCATGAGTAGCCATGTGCAAATTAACATGCCAGGGGGCACACTGATACAAGTAATGATGGAGTTCACTCCTTTACATGAGCAGTGACAGGGATATTGATTCAGTCAATCTTCACTAAAGCTCTCCGCAGCTATGCTCCTGGGCTGCTGTAGCTGTGCTGCTCAATGAATGTCCCCATGTAGATGAAGCCAAGCATCCAGGATGCTCTTACAAGGACACCCATTTGGCAGCGCAGCTCATGGCAGGGTCTGTGTTCAGATGCGGAGCTCTCTTTGCCAGTGAAAGCTGATGGATGCTGGGGCCACCTGCTTCACCCTGGGTCCTCATGGAGACTTTATAGGTCTAACTAACAAATAAAATCTCTTCATGGCCAAACTCAGCAGTTTTGCAAACCTGTTTTCCAGATGAAAACTAGTGAAAAAAGCCCCACTGATGTAGATAACACAACATGAGAAGACGTCACTCTGGTAGAAACACTAAGGACTTCTATGAAATCTGAATGAGGAATGGGAAGGCAAGCTATACATTTCTCTCTCTTTTTTTTTTTTTTTTTTTTTTTGGTATGTGGACTTTGAAAATAAAATCAACAGTGTTTTCTATTTCTTTTGTGAGAGAGGTTCCTGTCCCTCTCTCGTTATAGAGGGGAAAGTCACTCTTGGAGAACTGATGGTGTGACAAATACCTGGGAAACAGCCTTTTCAGATGCACTGATAAAAAAAAAAAAACAAACATTTGTAGAGTTTTCTCAAACAGTTACTTGGTATAGGGTTTGTAGAAATAATTTGTGCGCACATCCATACACATACATGCAGATATTAGTTAGCTCTATGACAATTAATGGTAATAATTTCTCACTGGCTCTTGTAACATCATTAAGAAATTACTCCTTAATCAATTTTCTTCAGTTTGGTTGGAGATGACCTTAAAAGACTCTGTATTTTGCTCTCTTTGTATATATTAGTGAAATTCAGGGGAGTTTAATACAAACCTTTTTATTTGTGTAAGGAGTGTGGTGTGCACCAGTGCCATTGAAGTGACAGCTTTCCCCTGCTCGTTTTTACCTACTAAAGAGTGTGGAAAAGTTACTGAAAAGCAGGGCACTGGGTGGGTCTCTCCTACTCTCTGAAGTTTGCTGGGAGCTTCAGTCAGGATTTTCTGAAGAACATTAGAAAATAATGTTGCAAAGACTGTTTTGTATTCTATGGTTAAAGGTGCTTTATGCAAATCTTTGGAAAAAGAAAAAGAATTGTCATGTCAAAGGGGAAAGGAGTGATATGATCTATCTCTGAAGAGCTGGCTCAGCACGAGATTGAGGCTAGGACAGTCAGGAAGGCAGGATGGAGGGAGAAGAGACTTCCCTAGAAAGTGTTGAGCAATGCAGAGAGGGAAGGGAGGCATTTTGCAATGCGTCAAAGAGTTGGTAGTGAGGAGAAAGGAGAAACCAAATGGACCTCCTGGGAAACAGGATGTGGATGGTGGCTTTAAAGGGCAGAGAAACAGGCAGCTGGAAAAAAAAGGCAAATGAAGAATCAGTTTTTTGCCTTCAATCCATTGCCAGTTTACCATCTCTTATAGTTATGGGACTTCCTCCCAAATGTAAAATCATTTTGGCTTTGGGAGACTTTGGCACTGGTACAGGACAAAATCCTATTTGGAAAGGGGCATTCACCTCCCAAGTCATATCCTTCACCAGTGGGAAGTTTGTTGCTGTTGTTATTCCAAGACAAGTCAGAAGTATTTTGCTGATATTAGTTGATGTCTAAATGGTAGCTTTAAAGTCCAACAAGAGTTCTGTATGAAGGCATCATAACTGTTCAAACAGCAGACAGATGAAGTTGCAACAATACTGGCTGATTTGACAGTGCATAAGCACTATTATGGTGTGGAGGAGAAAACTCTTAACACTACAAATTAGAGAAAATGTCGCAGAAAAGAAAGAATAAGATGCAGAAAATCCTATCAGGCCAAACTAAATCACCTCAGCATGTCAATATGTGTCAACAAAAGCAGCCAGAATCTCTTCCTCTTTACATAGGTGCAAACCCCGGAAAACAGAATATTGCCAGCAATTCTACCTGGTGTTTCTGATGTAAGACGTAACTTCTGTTTTGTTACAGAGTACCACAATCTAGCACTTTTTTATGACCTGAAATCCACTTTCCTGCTTTTCTTTTTACATCACAGTTGTTTACTGTGGCATCAGCTGCGTTCTTACCACATAAGAGCACTGTAGATAGAGGGTGCCATTCTCAAAAATACTCTATCGACAAAATACTTCTTTGTCGATAGAGTATTTAAGGAGTCAGTATTCACTGGGTAGGCTTGACAACAACAAAGATCAATGCTTTAACTTAAATTATGTTTCCATTAATAGTATCTTTCCCTTATGAGCTTCTGAAGTGACATGAAGAATCGTGGATGTAAAAGGCCAACAAAAGGTCTGGGCAGAGAAGCCATAATTATGCAATGGCTTCGGCCCTTTTTCAGTAAAATTCAAAAGACACAATATGGGTGCAACTGATGCAAACTTAGCCATAGGAAAAGCAGATGCATCTAACTGTGCTTAAAAACAACAGTTTTGCCCTCTCCTTTCTACATATAGCACTGCATTGCCCAGTTAACCAAGCATCTGTGGTGTCTGCATGTGCAAAATGCTGAAAACTAGAGGCAGCTCAGAACTGCCTAAAAAGTTAGAGCCTACAATGCAACTTCACTGCTATGGATGAAAGGAAACAAATCAATAAATGAAAGGGGCTGTATGCAGCCCATGTTGAGCAAACTGTTTTGTAGGGCTTCTGTTCTGACTGGATGCAGCACTCACTGGATCGCAGGACAGAGACACCATTAGCACAGCTGGAAGTAGATGGCTAGGGCTGTCAAGGCAGCCCAGCGAAGAGGCTCTGGCACTTTACAGTTTTGTTTGAGAGAACTGCAGTGTTTACCATGGGCTGCAACATGGTGGAGAGGGGGCAGCAGATAAAAGTGAAAGCTCCTTAACGAGAGGCTCTCAGCTGGCTTTTTGAAGGGAAACAAAAATAACAGAAAGAAGAGCAGTAGCAAGAACTGTGGGGGCACACCTGCAAGAGGAGCAGACTGGTGCTGACGGATAAGGACATCCCCACTGTGGGGTCCGTGCTGCCTCCTTTGACTCCAAGTGGCAATCAGCCCTGGGCAGCCAATTTCTCCCCTACTCTAATTTTGGCTTTCAATCAAATGTACATTATTCCAGAAACACAGGCGTCCCCAGATAAGCTATCTCCCACAGGACAAGCGGTGTGAGGAGCTCCACCCATGTCATCACCTGCGACTGCCATTTCCTTCCACTGCTGGGTGCCCTGCTGCCTGGGGCAGAGCCAAGCCGGTATGCAGGAGGTGCCCAGTGTGCCAGTGCCAGCGCCCGTCAGCATGCACAACTCGGCTTCAGGGGCAAAGAGCAGGGAGCTGTGCAAAATACATTGACATGGTTTTCTGCGGGGCTGCAGTGAGATCAAACCGTATGGAATGCAAACAAGTGAACAAAGCAACCAACAAAGTATGTCCTCTCTAGGTACAAGCAGTAGAATTTGCTCCGTGGTGCAGACTCCCAGTAACAACCTGTTAGTTACCTATGGGAATCCTCTAATGCACCAGTAAAAACAGGCAGGTTAAAGACCCTTCCACACTTGAAGTTAAGTGCTTTTTGTGTATCTTTTTGGATTTGTGTTTCAGCAGGAAATGAGCTGTAACCAAGCCAAAAGACTGAGCTAGTTCATATTTACTGTCTTTGTTTGTTGTGCTACTTACTGGTACATTTTGCACTGGGTTCGAGATGATTTTTTTTCAAAGGACTGTAATCTACCTGGCTGCTTGATGTTCATAATCTGAATTATTAATAAAGTTAAGTTTTAAAGGCAAGAGGAAGAGCCTTGCTAAACCTATTTCTCAAGTTCCACATGTATGTGTAACCTATGCTTCCTCTATACAAATTGCTCTGTGTCTTTACTGGCTGCATGTTAGAGAAGCTAAGGGAACTGCTGCAGGCTTGCCAGTAACAGAACTTATTGACACTTTTCTGTTTTGAGAATTAAGGTGGGAAGATTTTTAAATTTGAAGGAAAGCTCTGCTGACAAATGATGGCAATAACTGAGCTTCACAGACTCAGTGTCTTTGTCTTTTCAATTTCCATTAGATGTTTTTTTATGTGTGCATTAAATGATAAGGAAGTAGTAAAAGGGTATTTAGCAAGAAATTTTTAAAAAGCAAAGTTGCCTCAAGTAACCATACACAAGTGAGGTAAAACCACTACTATATATGAAATCATTCTCAGCTCACACAGATATATCTGTGTGGATACACATGCTACGTACCGAGCCTGGCACCTGTGAACCTGTGTTCTCCAGCTGTAGGCACAAACATGTGGCTTATGCTCTTTCCCACAAAACAACAGTTGCGTAAGAGAAGAATAGCCTCAGCTGTACTATAATCTAACATTTATAAACTATCCCTTCTCTAATCCTTCCACAGAGCATGCTTTGGTGACATTCATGGGTGTTAAAATATCCTCGACTAATGCAACAAAATTTTAGCTAATGGCAGTTGCACATGTCAGCCTGGGAGAACGCAAAAGAATGTGCACCTGCAAAGGTTAGTATTTTGGAGAAGAGGAATGACTACATTGAGATTTAACAGCAAGACCAAAGAAGCTCCTCACAGATGGGAGAGACAGGAAGTTCTCACATGAAGCAATGCTGTCATGATTAGAATTGTCCTTACCCTGCTGCAAACCTAAAGGATACTGTGAGGATTCCCAGCCAGAGGAAAGGGCTTCACAAGTGCAGAATTATGAGTGAAGCACAGCTACAAACTTAAGATGATCAGTTACTCACAAAAGATGTGAACTGTAGTTCATCTCTCTACTGTAGTAGAGAGGGAATTTTAAGCCTGCTTGACTAAGGCTTCCAGATTGTGAAATCTGAACTCATAAAGTGGGTCTTGGTCACAACTGTACTAGCTGAAGACAGCAGTCATTACCCCGCAGAAGAAAGCTGCTACTCACGAGCAGTGAAGTGTCTTAGGGTCTGTGGTAGGAAAGTGAGCTCCTAGGATTGCCATATAGCCAGTGCAGGGGAGGGGGGGACACTGGGACAGGCAGAAAGACAAACTGTTTTGTACATTGTTTCAGATCACCTAAATTTGCTTTGCCCTGAATGCAAAGTTAGCTCTTGCAAACTTTCACCTCTTCCTGCTCCAGCTCAGTGAGCTGCTTGTACATCTTTAATTTTGCCCCTGAAGTGGCACAGCGCCCCTGAACAGCAGCCTGTCTGAGGATCAGGCCCCTGCAAGTCCACCCCTGTGAACACTGAATGCTCTGTGCCTTCGTTGTCAGTGAGACAGACATGGGGACTTTCACCAGGGACCATTTAATGACGTTTTGAGCACTATTTTACACAAGTGTCCTTAGTTCCTCAGTTGTCAAAGGGTCAGTGGATCTAAAATTAGGCCAAACAGCTGTGTTCAGGTTTGGGGAGGTGCCTATGGGTGCTGTGGCAAGGCTGTGCATTGTCAGCCTCCTCTTTCAAGAAGAGGTCAGATAATGAAATGGAGAGGATCTTAGCCATTCAAAACTTGAGGGAATACTTTATGACAATTTTACGGTCTTGCCTACTCAGAAAACAAATTTGCAGAGCAACAGCATCTGTGTCCTCCTCACCAAACAGGGAAAAAAACAAAAACCAGGGATACTGAAAGTTTATTTTAGACTAAAGCATATCAAATGTAGCTATCACTTTACGAGTGATAAAGTAGATGATCTCTCTTAGTACTGTGCAAAGAAGGTGATCCTGAGGTACCCTGACTTAGATCTGTTAATCCGGAGTGCTCAGTTACTCTTCTAGAAGTATTAATTCCATGCTATCAAAGTTTTTTCTTTTGGGGCTGTAGAAATATAGCCAGAAAGTTTTGCACTGTAAACTGTTGTTTACTTGATTGCAGCTCAGTGAAATGAAATCCTAATCTACTTCTTCTGAGGAAGAGGCATAAATTGTTCTGTACAAATCCTAACAAAATTCTCTGAATGTGGACATACCAGATAGTTCGTGAGGAGAAAAATGCCAGGACAAAATTTGTTCTTCCTCACCATATATTGCATCTCATGTTTTGCTGAAGGAGCCAGAGTACCCCTCAGGCAATCAGCTGTATTCTTTCTAGCAAGAAACCCCAAATGGTGCTGGGAGACTGTCAAACATTCAGAGATCTTGATCATTCTGAAAGTCTTCAAACTCAGTCCACCTCAGGAAAAAGAAACTCTCCTTCTTCTTCCTGAATAGAATACAGCTTTAACCATATTAGCACTATGAGTAGTCATCCCTGACATAGGATGCCTCTTCCATGAAGCATCCAGCAATTACAAAGTTGTATACTGTCTCCTTGGATCTTTGAATGCAATGCAAAGAGAAAAAACTAGATTTCATCAGTTTTCTGCAGCATCTGGCTCAGGAAGAAGGAGAGATTGTAAAAAAAAAAAAACAAACCAAACAACCAAAAAAACCCAACCAAATAGTTTCTCAGAAAGATATGGAGAAAAATATGACACAAGTTCAGGATAAAGTTTTCTAGATATTACATGAGGAACAGCATCCTAGTTGAACTTCCTAGTTCTGCAAATACACCTCAGATATGATTTGAAACTACTGAATTTAGGAGTCCCTATTCCTGTCCTGAAAGGTATCTCCAAAATCATAAAGGAACCATGTCACAGAAGGGACCTCAAAGATGAGGTTTAGCTGGGTTTCTGGTGCAGGTATCATCATGTGTCCAGAGAAAAGCCAATATATCATCTACTCAGGAGCAGTCTCCTCAAACTTCGAAGAAATCTTTGACAATGCTTTTAAAGCTGGTGAATGAAGGAGCATGGTTTAAAATTATTTTACTGCTTTCTTGAACAAGTAATCTGACATTTGAGACTCACTGGAAAATAGTCAAGATCGCAATCTTCAGTCACAATCACCATACTGAATATCACTATCTTACATCAAAGGACAACCGTTTTCTTAACATGGATAGATCAACAAAACACCCAAACCAATATGTTGCTGGCAGAGCTTCAAGGGAAAATGCTTTCAAAATAGTAGCAGTTGAATTAAATGTTTTCCAATAGCACCACTCTAGACTAAATTGTGATAAGTAGCCAAGAACAGACTATTATGAACAAGAGAAACCTACATAATGCAGACCACAGAAATTATTCCATCAAATCCTTCATTTCTGGTTCAAATTATCTAATAAGAACAGAATAATCTAATATGGTTTAACCAGCATTCAAATGCTGCTTAAATTTCTCTAACTCCTTCCACTCATTGAAATATGCCTACCAATTATTTTAACATTTGTCTATCAACAAAAGATTAAAAGATTTTTACAAAAGCAACTGAAATTTTGGGGCTCTCCAGCTTCAGACATTAATCAAATTATATTGTCAAAAAACAGATCAACCTGACCACTGAGAAATCAGACTACTCTCTCAAGCTCCATATCTGAATTCTGGGCATCCAGTCATCTCTGAAAATCAGAACCATCTTCTGTTTAGTATGTGTGTGCAGGCAGGCATTTGTTAGCTCCTTACAAACTCTGTTTGCTATAACCTGTAAGTTGATCAGTGGAGAAGCACTTAACAAAAAGGACATGGATTAGCATATTCTGATTTCAAAGCTCAGAGCTGGCTCACACATTGCTTTCCAATCTGCAGCAGAGGGAGACTATCAAACCCTTGTTCTGCTGCAATACCACAGAGATTGCAAGAAACTGTGTGGCAGTGGAGAGCAATTTTGAAGTATCTAAACAGTTTGGGAACTTATGTCTCCTTGACTTTTAGTGGTATTCAGGTTTATAAGACAACCTGAGCTTTTCATGAAGTGTGGAGAAACAGAAAATCCACGCTGAAAATGATGTTGAACTTGAGTCCAATTACAGCCATAACTGAGAAACATCACAGCTTCCCCCTTGTCCAGTTTAACAGGAAACCTCTATCTACTGTTCCTCTAACTCCTTCCACAAACACACAGAGCAGTCTGGACATATTACCCATTTCCTCCCAACCCACAGTTGTTTATCACCTTAGCATCTGTCATGGTCTAGAAGTTGGGAGCAAGTCCTATACCAGTTGCTATGCTGTATATTTAAACCAACTGAGTTGAAAAGCTTCTATGAGACCCCAGTGAAAAGAAGAAAAGAAGAAAAAGAAAAAAAATTAAGAAAAGCAAAAAAGAAGAAAAGAAGGGAAGGGAAGTAACACCTCTAATTAATGGAAGAAGTTGGAGCAAAGTCCATGGGAGCAAGTTTTCCCAGCTGCCTGATATCTCAAGAACGCTGCAGCATGTCCTCGTTTTCATCCATGGCATCTTCCGAAGTTTTACACTGATATGGCACTAAGAATAATTTTTTCTTAGTGTTTTATTGTTTTATTCTTTTTTCTGTTTTTGAAAGGCTGATGCTACAAGCTGTGCACCGTGCATGCCTAGTTCATGTCATGAACCTGGCATGCTCAGCTTTCATGCCTCTGTAAGTGTACCTTGTAGAGGGAGCAGTTATCTTTTCTGCGGCAGCAGAATTGTGAGAGATCCTTAGACTGGCACAGACTGCCATCTCTCATTTGTATTCAAGGACACAGTGACAATTCAGTTTAGGATTATCATAAACGATTATCCCAAGTTCCAAAGCTGGAAACCTCGTGACTTTCTGTCATTTCACTTCCCTATTTGTAAATCTCTCCTTACTTTTCCTCAGCCTCCCAGTGCTTCTTCTCCACCCTGCCCTGTTTCTCCACAATCCTGGAGGTGAAACCAGAGAGCTGCAGTTGTGACACTGCAGTTTGTGTGTCATATTGTAATCAGTTTCCACATCCTCCTAACTCTGTTGTAAAAGCACTTGAAGAGGAAGAAGGGCAAATAATGAAATATAGGAAAGCAGGAAAAGAGGAAGCAGCCAAGAGACAGCAGCCCAACTGAAACACCAAGAATTATGGAGAAGTGACAGAAAGGGAAGCACAGGCCAGGAATTATACTTGGTGGCTTAGCAGAAGAAAAACTAAATTTAAACAAAAAAAAAAACCAAAAAAAACAAAAAAAAAACATATGCTTAGCCTTTTCTGCCTCTGCAGCAATCCTCTCTGACTTTCACCTACTTGACCTGTATTCCTCTTCCCACCTACCAATTGTGCTGCTCTGTGTGCTGCTGGACTTCACCAAACCTGAACCAGCTTTCCCTCCCTCTCCCTTATCTTCACATCAACCAAGAGGAGGAACTCCTCAAATCACTCTCAGATAGAAAAGAGGGAAATCAAACATGAAGAAGAGGCCTCAAAGTGCCTAGCCATAGCGTAAGAAGGGTTGATTAGGCAATGATCTTATTTGCTGAAGACAGCCACAGAGGACAGAGTGATGGAAGGGTACAGAAGGAAATTGGCCAAAGCAGAGTAGGGATTGCTTAACTGGCAATCCTGCCTGGCTGCCAGCGGGTGGAAGAGACAGTTTAGGAAGTCCTTCCACTGAAATCATGTACCGTTTTGTCCTGCTTGCTCAGAATGAAACTTGGCCTGAGCAGAAAATGTTTGAGATTCACATGAAGACTTTTCTCCATTTGGAGGCAAAAGAGACACAAAGCATAAGATAAACCTTTTTAAGAAGAGTGCAGGACCCAAATTTGTACACTGTCATATTTCTTGGACTTTTCAGCAAGAATTTGTCTGATAAAAGCCTGTGTAGAAAGTAAAAACTTGAGAAATGACCTACTATGAATATCTCAATTCTGAGAGTTATGCATCCCTTTCAAGTCAATCTTTATCTTATCTGGTGACTAACTGAATTTCATAGTTTCTCAGGAAGATAGTGGTGAAATCCCACATGTAAATGAAGAGCATTACACAAAGGTGTACTGTGGTATAATTATTTGTTCATCACTGCATGAAAGCTACCCTGTTGGAAGAGCGCCTTCAAAACCATTTGTGGCTATTCCCCCACAAAGGAGTCTGTCAAGAGGTGATAAGAAATGGGGATTAGTGAGGCTTCACTTTCTTTGAAACACTCTTGCACAGAGAATATCAAAAGGTTCAACTATTTTCCCTACCATTTATCTGTGAATGAGGAAATGACTTCTGGGCCACTTGATCAGTGTTTATTTCTTCAGGTAAAGTTGATGTGTCTCCTCCATTCCTCATTTTGGGATGTGTGGGGACTATACCTGCGTAGGATGGAGTGAGCAGTTCCCTCTTGCGAACGGCAACAGTCCCTTAGATGTTATGACTGCTGGAGACTTGGACTACATATTTCATCCTGCTCCTGTGACTGCTCTTCTACTTCCCTACAGATACAGCACCAATACCTCTACTTCACAGTGGCATAGTTTATATACAGTATTATTTTTCTATGGAAGGCAATCTGACCAAGCTGTGAAATATCCATGTAGATGTATGTGAGATGGACTATAATAACCATTGTGAATGTTTTGCCTAGCTTGACATGTCCTACCTATTACAGAGAAGGGTTAATGTACCTTTTGGGTTTGAGGGACATAACCTGCTTCTGGCTTTACTAGTTCTAGTCTGTTTTAAACTTCAGCGGAGTCCCTCTTGATTTACTTCAGCATTTGCAAAGACAAAAGACAGTCATGCAATGGTTCAAGAAACAATGCTATGTCAAGTCACAGAATCATAGAATCACAGAATATTTAGGGTTGGAAAGGACCTTAAGATCATCTAGTTCCAACTCACCTGACATGGGCAGGGGCATCTCACACTAAACCATGCTACCAAGGATCTGTCCAGCCTGGCCTTGAACACCGCCAGTGATGGAGCATTCACAACTTCCCTGGGCAACCCACTCCAGTGCTTCAC
>JAOEHX010019149.1:0-27772 GCA_025448015.1 Bolborhynchus lineola
ATCTTCCATTCCAACACACCAGTCATAGGAGCCATCCCACCATGTTTCTGTGATGCCTATGATATCATACCCCTGTAGATGTTCACACATCTCTAATTCCTCTTGTTTGCTCCCCATGCTATGGACATTTGTATAGAGGCATCTGAGCTGAGCTCCAATTGAAGCCAGCTCACCGGCTGGAGTAGATGAAATATCTCTACATTGCTCCTAATGCTTACTGTAGGTGCTGGCAAGTGACTGGGTGTGTTGGGGTGGAATGATGCCCCCCTCCCCCAACACATCTAGTTTAAAGCCTCCTTGACCAGTCTGGCAAGCCTCCTACCAAATCCACTCTTCCCTTTCTTTGTCAGACCAGCTCCACCAGTAGACCTGGCCTACTAAATTGAGGCCCATGTTCAAGGTATAATATGTAACACTGCAGGAGAAAAGAAAGTAGTCACAGATCAAGTGCATTGCTATTGCAACTGTTCCTTTACCCTGGTGAAAGCATATCACTGGAGTGAGACATTTGAAACTGGTAAAATTGGTTTACCAAACGGGACTACTGCCTCCTGCAACTTTTATGTTTAGGTTTATGAGAAATTATTCTTAAAAGGTGGGACCTCAGACTGAATTGCCACTCTGTGAAATGTGTCTTGATGCAAACTGTTTTATTTCAGTTACTTATCTAGGCCTGTATATTTTTGTTTGTTGCCATCATCTTCATTTTCTGACATTGTTGCTTTATGACAGTTGAAATTCTACCACTGATAAATGTGGTTATATATGTGGTAGATAACTAATAGCTTTAATATTTTCTTGTTTTATTGCTAGGTCTTTAAATAAAATAGCTGTTTTCAAAATCTATGTCTTTTTTCCATGAAATTATCACTATTTTTTGAAGACTGTTTTCAACCTTTTTTGATTAGAATAATGATAATATGTATTATCTCTACCTTACTTCCACATTTATTGGATTTTACAACCTAATTGCTTCTATGATCCTATGATTCCATGATTTTTCGGGCTTGTCTATGTATGATCCTGCCAATTTTCAGACCACTATAGATTCCTAACAGAGCATGGACTGCATCCCATGTATCTCTTCTTCTTGGCTTCTGGTGAAGTTGTACATCAGTGCATTTACAGCTACATCCAATTGAAAGAATGCTCCTCCTTTTTGCATGTGCAGATATATGTACGGTTACAGGTAATTTGCTGTAAGTTACCAAACTCCCTTGTTCACCTCTTCCTTCACATATGCATTTAGGTAGGAGGGGACAAGTGAGGAGTAAGCAAATGTTGTTCTGGTCTCTTCTACCTTCTGGTAGAACTGGCAAAGGTCTTTCACTCTGACTTGCTGCTACATCTCACATCTTTGATGGCTCTTGACTACTGTCTCCACAATGCCATTGACTTGAATATTCCTGTTTTCATTTCTGCCTCATGGAAACATCTGCTCAGCCCATTAAACCATGCAGGGAGCAGGGTTTTATTCAGGTGTCAAAAAGGCAGTAGGATTAAACTACTTCATTGGGTGCATGCAAGCCCTGACAACTTTTTGTAGAATAGAGGAGGGAATAGGAATTAGTGCTTGGATCATAATGCTTTCAGTGCAGCCAGCCATAGACTCCACTACCGAAAGAAAAGTATTTGATATTGGGCACCAGCTGTGTATTCAAAATAGAAAAGGCAGCAGGCCTTCTCTTGATGAGTTTAAGCATTCAGGGACACATTCTGTCTCCTTTTGTGCTCACTCTGATTAGTCTCTTACTCTCTTTATATTCCTACTGTATATGGGAAGGCAGAATGTGAGCTATACTGTAGCGATGTGGATGGCAAAATGCAGTCTGCAATAAGCCATGAAAAATACAATACCCAAAAAGAAAACAAAGTTACCAGTATGGCAATGAAGAAAACTGACACTGCATAATCAAATGGCAGGATGGAGGTTAAAAAAAAAAAAACAAAACTAAGAGGAGGTTATTATGTTTACCCTTATTTGTTTTCCATTATTTTACTGCACCTTCCTGATATATGTTTTATTTCTCAGAATTTGTGGTTAAAAGATTGAATAACTAACCTTTATTTTATCACTAAATGACAGAGTCCTTAATAACTCTTTCCTGTCTTTAATGGTATAACCAGTTTCCAGAGCTCCTGTCCTCCACCCTTTCCAGTGTATTTCAATGTTAAACATTTGGTTTAAGCACATAAAACTACATTGCTCAGCTCCTGTACTATGTGATTTAATGTTCTTTAGCTTTTATGCAGAATTCTCCAAAAATACTACAGGTGAAAAGACACCTGCCTGAAACTTCCCCAAATCTGTTATGAAGTCATTAGATCTAAACAAATGGGTGTGACAAGAATGTAAATATTCAGGTCATGGGGTGAGTTCAAATAATTTTTAAAGCTCACTCCAAAGAGCAGTCCTATTTAAAAGTGTGCATAAAACTAGGTTACTCTTAAAATGACTAAAGCTATCAAATACTCCTGCCCTTTTAAGCACCCCAGGGGATGGATGCCATCATTGCATCCCAAGGAATGGTAAATTCTTATTGTGAAGAACTGGATAACATATCTTTTCCAAAGGTTGGGAGGGAGTGATATGAAAGATTGAAAAGCCTTAAAGGACACGGTTACAAAGCCAGCTACTGCATATCCTTGAGATGCTCATACAAGGACTCTGTGATATACAATGCCAAAGGGAGATCTGTGGAGTCTGTTGAGACAAGGTACTTCTGTCAACATTAATAAGAAGTGAGGTTATCTCACCTCTATGTTTGGGTCAGAAAAACACTGAAGTTTCTCAGAAGACACATAGCTAAAGAGATAATGAAGTAACTGAAGAGCTACCACTTTTCCCATAATCTTTCCCCAGTATGAGAAGATTAATGATAGAATGATAAATGGCCTCTTCATCTAAAGGAAGTGAGTGATTCTTTTCTTCTTCTCCTTTCTCCATTTTCCTTGCTTAGAATTCAGACAGTATTTTAGCAGACTCTAGAGCTTCTTTGATCTCACCTAAAATGTCTTTTTTATGGATAAGTGCAATGTCCAGGCACTTTAAAATAACACACTTTTAAAAGATCTAAGTAAAGAAAAAACAAAAACAAACAACTCATTCCAAAACCTACATGGCTAGAAGGATGAACTAAAATTTACTCATGACTGAGGATGGTGGTTGGGTCAGGCCTATTTTACTCAGCTCTTCATAAAAAACACATGATGATGGCTCTGTATGTTTTATTTTGATGTATCTACCCATCCTCACCTGGCCTGACTGTGACTTTGGTTTTTCGTTTCTCTGAGTCATGGAGTTAGTAGCATAGGACACAGGACAGGAGTAGACTGCCATGTTGGCAGCTGGATTGTTGATAACTGAATAATGAAAAAGGTCCCTTTCCCCCTCAAAGTAAAGGCAGCAGTGAAGAGACCTCACAAGCGAGCACACCTGTTGCAGTGAAACAGACGCTTTCTGTAGCCACAGTCCAAGTTCTCCTACTGAACATCCTAGACAGAGGCCAAGATGGATACAGAAAATATATGCCCTGTTCCCTCTTCCATTTCCCCTCCTGGCCCTTCTTTTTCATCTCTCTTCTGTCCAGTCAACCAAAGAATCAGAAATATTTGTTGCATCAGTCAGATACAGTTTTGCTTTTGGAGTTGGTTTGGGTTTTGTTTTTGTTTTCCCCTGAAGGATAGAAATTTTCTATTTTGTTTTGTCAGCTTAACCTGAGAGTTTGACTTTGCCTCCTGCTTAAGTATTTGCTTTAGTACAAAAAGAAACAGATGATGGGTTTCAGGTGGGTTCTAAATTAAAGATGACATTGGACTCTTGTCCTCTGTTTCTGCCAATTGGGACTGGCTTCATCCTGCAAAGCCCATGGCCATTACTCTATAAGACTTCAGCACCATAGTGGACATCTACAAAGCAGAATGAAGGTGTAATTGTAGTAAGTGCCAATATACTCCTTGCTAGTTGGATCTGGCTAGTACAGAGATAGTTACGCAGCAATGATGATATGCATTTCACTATGCAGTGGCAGCCAGAGTAGGTATAGAACGTTTCTGGAGTACACACTGTACATGCACTGATTTTTTCAGTAGAGTAAGAGCTATCAGAAACTGATCTAGCCCCTCCTGGCTGTCTTCAATCTCCTAAAACTTCAAAAGAAGCAGTTTAATTCTCTGTCTTTTAAAGCAGGGGGAAATACAAAGAAAGTCTGCACGTAAACCTTTGGTCTATGCAATATAGAAATATTCCTTCCTTATCAGAGTCTCTTCTTCTTTCTTCTCCATAAATAATCTGTCTTTCATTCTTGTTTTCCAGGTCAGTTTGACTTATCAGGTTGTTCCTTGTCCCATTTTCCTTCCTGTTACAGTCCAAATTGCCAGTAGCCATTTTCTACATGTCAGCAGTGCTATATCTGGATCTTATACACCTGGGAAAGACAAGATTAACCATCCCACTTTCTTATTTGCTTACCAGTGACATTATGCCTCCTTTTGCTGATAATCCAAACAATTCCTCATCCTCATATACACAGTTAGTCAAGAAACTCCTGAAGTCTTTCCCTTCCCAAAGCCCTCCTTGTGTTCCTGCACCTTCTAATAAATTGTATTTACAGCTACAGTGGTAGCCAACTACAGACTCTGTGTTTTACCCCACAGGCAGGGGAATTTTGCCTTCCTTCCAGAAAATTTCCTGGCTTTGAAAAATATCCAGTTTGGACTCTAATCTCAGATGATGGTTTCTAGGTATCCATTCTTGTTGCTTCCTTCTAAAGTGTCTGTATCTGATTCAGATCTTTCTTTAAGTGATGGTTCCAAATTTAATATAGCCCTTGAGGCCTTTAAATTTTTATCAAAGTAAGTTGAACACTATGGAAATATTACCTCAACTGCCTTGCTGCCTCCCAGTATGGTATTTGGATTCACCACAGCAGTATGGCATTTCTAACTCATGACTCATATGTATTAGCTTGTGGTTCTGTACAACCCCTGACCCTTTTCTGTATAACAGTTTCCCAGCCAGCTGCTCCTCATTCTTTATTTATGCAGTTGACTCAGCTTTCCCACGTGAAGTACCATGCCCTTCCCCTCTTCAGCTCAGCTTCCCCAGGTTGTCAAGATAATTTTGAATTCAGCTCTTTTCATCCAGTGCATCTAGCTTACTCCCTGTCAGCTTGCTAACGCCTTGAGGTTGGTGATCATTAATGAACAATGAGCAGTACAGGGCAGCTCTATATATCACTATTTTGATAGGGAAACTGATAATTACCTTCTGTATACAAGCTTTTGCACGCACGTTGTCACAGATCTTTGCAGGCCATGCTTTATTTACTTCAGGAGTGACAGGGTCAGAAGACTTCCCAAAGTCTAGATGCAAGGGATTCAGTGTTTCTTCTCTGCCATGCTGCAGAACAGAAGTAGGTTGGTTTGATGTAATTGTTTTCCCACTAATGCATCCTGGAACTATTTGTCTCCACTTTAATCTCCAAGTGCTTAGAATGGCTAGGAGAGCTTTGGTCTAACATCTTTCTGAAAATTTGGATTTCCCAACATAGCCATACTTCACTGGCTCCTTCATTTTTTAAAAACAGGCATCTTGGTATCCCTCATGATAAACACCATCCCTGACAACCCCACAATGACCTCACTTCCTACAATTGGATTCATATCTTGGATACTTACTGTGAATTTACTAAGAGAGAGATTATTGGCAACACTGACATGAATTATTTAGAGGAACAAAATAAACAAGTCATCAAATTTTGATACAGACTTGTCAGTAATATTAGAAAATAATGGGGGAAAAAGAAATCTTTCTATCCATATTCCCTTATGTTTTATGATATCTTTGAAGGAAAAAAGCTCAATCTATCTCAGCTGTAGAAACCATCCCCATTTTTCTGAATTTGCCCCAATTCATTATTGGTATTGCTCCTCAAAATAGATATATTTCAGAAAACTTACCCGTAAGAAAATACAAATAGCCACTTTTACTCTAGACTGCATAGTCTCAACACACATATAGCTTAATTCAGCAGAGATCCACAGTATGTTTCAGGGCTATCAAGACAATCTTGTTCATAATGTGATTTTCAGTGTTTGTGAGAACAGGCTATTGGTTAAACAGATGGGAGAAGAGAGGAGTGGAGAGAGCTTTTGAAGTTATGAGATCATAGAAAATTTATTCTGATGGTCGAATTAAGAGACTTGAAAACTGGTGATAAAAAAAAAAAGGATTTTGCAATTTCTTGAGTTTACTTAAATTTGTATCTACTCAGGGTATACAGGAGCTCAAAATCTTGTAAGACATCCAATGTTATGCTGCAGCAGAGCAGCTTCATAAAATAGTAAATTTAAACCAAGAGGCCCCTTTAAGATATTGACGCTAAAACTGAAATAGATTTCTGCCTGACAGGTTAAGGAAAAGCAAATGACCCTACCGAAAGGACGTATTTTGCTGAAAGGGCACTCAGCAGTCACTCTCCTAAAATGCATTTTAAATTACGTCAAAACAAATATTCTTATTTCTGTCTGCAATTATGATTTATACTCAATATAAAACACCGGGCACGATGGAAGAAGAGTGAACTTTACAAGGTGAGTTATTCAGAAACTGCTGCACCAAAAGATAATCAGCAAATAGCTACAAAGAAAAAATAATGCTGGGGGGTTTGACTCAGCCAGGCACAACGATTTAACTCAGGCACAATGATTTACTGTGGGCTACCAATGGTCCTTGCACCTAAAACCCTTTGCAGTGGTCAGCCCCAAGCTCTGTGTCCTGGCAGAGGAAAAGTACCCAGAACAAGGGGCAGGGTCATCGCCATCTGCCCCCAAGATGGTTTGGTTTCAGCTCTTTCCCTGGCGAGATGGCCACCAGAAATACACTGCTCACCCTAAAAGAGGTTCTTTTCTCTCTCAAAAGCTGCAGTGCAGACAAATTGCCTGCTCTCTCATTCAAGGATTTCCCTTCCTCCCCCTGGCACAAGGGACATAACTCATATCATTCTGTGTCTGCAGAAGTGCTCATTAAAACTTGTTGACCACAGTCCCTACGATTATCCTGCTTTTCTAAATTCAAGGGCATACTTAGAGGAAAATAAAGACTGTTTGTATATTTCCCAGAGGAATACATACAAACGTAAATAAACACACAAAACTCCCTCAGTTTCCTTAGGGAATTTCCATGTGGACTAAATAGGTAGAATGCTGCTTGGTTGCCTCCAATTAGAAGCAAAATATGCCCCTTTTGTCACAAGTTCACGATTCTAATACCCGTTGTTGTCACAGCTTTACCCAGAAATGGAGATAGTAACAAATGGTTCTAGTTTCGAAAGTTCTGGTAGGTGCCAATAATTTTGTGTGTCGAAAGTGACAAGAGTTCTGTAAGAGCTATAGAAGTTTAGTATCCAAATATTGTCCCAGATGTTGAAATACCTCAATATTGACATATATATATCCCTTTTATCACTTAACTCAACAGTTTGCATGTCAACTATTTTGTCTCACTTAGAAAGTCAGACTTGCAAATTTATTTAGGCCCACAAATCGCATATCCCCATTAGCATCATCATGGACACATACGTAGCCTGGGCATGTATCCTGTCCAAAACACACAGGCAAAACTCCTGCTTCTGTCAAAAGGAGCTTCACTTCTGTCAAGCTAGTATTTTGTTTAGGATTTTTTTAGACAAAGAATTTTCACTTCTAACCACAGCTTTACTAGGCCAGTAATGGTAAGACAACAATAATAATGATAAAATTCAGCAATGCATAAAAACTTGTAGAACAGTAATAGTGGTGCTTTTTCCATTTTTATGAGTCACTAATCTAGTTGCCTCATAAAGAAGAAGATTATGGTTGCATAAAACAGCACAATGGAGCTATGGTATAATAACTTTAGTAGGTACAGCAGCAGCTTTACTACAGCTCCTCTCTTGACAAATTGTATGATGGAAGATGATAAGTATGATATAAAATCAATCTAAATTTTATTTTATTGTGATCTCCACCTTATCAGGACAGCAAGAGATCATAAGAGAGCATGAGGTAGCTAAGACAAATGCGTAAACCCAACCTGTAAGAAAAGACGAACACTTTCAGCTGCAGAACAGTGAAAGTATTTCAGTAGATGTTCAGAACACTAAAGGTATTTATACAATACTTGCAAAGTAGTAGTTTTAAAAGCAAGTCATCAGCTTTAGAATAGGAAAGAGTAAAAAAGGCAGAATTGGTAAATGGAAGCTGTCATATCACATCAGTTTGTTTCATTTCTCTGTATGGAAGAACATTTAAAGCATAACTTTAAAGTGACTATATCATACATTATATGCCAGCTTGGGAGAAAAGGTACAATAAGAATTTTTTCCTTACTTTTTTCTGCTTTGTTATCATGCAAGGTTGTAATTATACATGTCATTTTATATATTAATACAAAATGAATATTAACAGAATATGAGTCAGTACCCCAGTTATTTACAGTACAAAGAATGATAAACAACACGCAGTGGCTGTATGTATTTATTGAGAGCCTACCAAAATCTACCAGACGCCTTTTTGCATCTCCTACCAACATAATCTCAGTTTTGCTTCTATTATTCTTTTTAGTGATTTTTGAATTTAAAAACCAGACAAGTTTATTTAAGTGGTTGCATAGTATGTAACAGTATGAAATCCACATTTGCAATTGCAGTGCCACAGTTCTGAACACCACTGCACTTCTAAATAAAACCTGAATCTCTCCAATCATCCAAAATAGGAGCATGAAAATCAAAGTTACAATTTTTTTTACCTTCTCATTGGACTTACAGTTCTATTTCAGAGCCATTAAAAAGCACTTAGGAGAGATTGTAACAATAGCTATTGTGCAGTGCAGTGCAATGCAATAGCATTGCAGTTTTTGACAGAGAGTCTTCTGATGTACAATCCACAGGTATACAAATATCCTTCCAAAATCAGCCCTACTTGGTTCCATCTAAATGCTTCTTTGAGTTTTGGATTATCCTTCTGCTTGCAAAAACCATCTCCCATGGTTGTATGGCATGCTCTCATACAAGTATACCTCTGGATTTTGGAGCTGAATTTTTGGGGCTGAATATGGCAGTTCAAATAGATTATAGCAATGATTTTGTTCACTCAGCCTTACAAAGACTCAGTTTAAAGGTACTGTGATACCTACATTCATCTCATGCAGGCATTGATCTCAAAGTTTGTTACGATATTTTTGTTAATACAGCTCCATCTGTCAGAGTATTTTAGAGCCAAAGTGATTACAAAAGTGGTAGGTAACAACTAGGAGGAACCCTTTCAAGTCTTATGCTGAGCAGAGTAATGTTAAATAGCATTGCCGCTGCTAAGCCTGGGAAAAAAACAGGCCTCCTTAGTTGAAAGTGGGCTTGACAACAGCTGTACTTGCAGAAGACCTGGTGGAACAGGACAAAATGTATTGGAAATGCAAGGGACAAATATGTGATATATCCAAATGGATGTATCCATCAGAATCAGAGATATAAAGAAAGAAATCTGTCTGTTACCAAACAGAAAATCAGTTAAATATAAATATCTGTCATAAACAGTTAAAAGAATACCTAAATATTTTTGAGTTTTAGCTGCTGGATTGTCTCTGCCTCTTATCCTTTTCTTAGAGCTTTCTTCTTTTATATAACCAGAAGTAAAGATACATGGCCTGTGCAGCATGATGTCATTTCTATGGCTTGCAACAGCCAGACAGCTATCTAGCAGCAGGATAAACTGACTCAGAAGCAAAGTTATCTTACTTTTATGTAAATTCCATCTTTGACCTGCATGCAGCTGCCAGCACATATTTTATTGCCTTCACTGTTTTTTCATTATGCCCTGTGTCATTTGCTGAAAGGTATTTTAACTTCATTTAAATCTCCTTGTGCATCCAAAATGTCAATAAATGTCATTCTTAACATCAGTTTTGTCCTGGGTTGGCTTTTCTGAGGTTTCTGTCTTTAGATCTGATTAAAATTGGGAAATAAACAGTGAATAACATATTGATTGCAGACTGGGAAAGGTTGAGGATAATTTATTATCTGGTGAGCATGATACTGAGAGTTTTTTCCTACCAGACTCTTCAGACTAACAAAATTCATACTGATGCTAAAGAGGGGTTTATAACTATTCTTTAGTACAAAGTAGTTTTGCAAGTCTTTTTTTGGCCATCTATAGACCACAAATCAAGTTAACATCAATGGTAGCTATCTCATACTGTTAGTTTAGCAGACCTTAAGGAAGAGGCTACTAGAGACTATTAAATCTGAAATCAAAGTGCCTTGCTTACAGGGTGGAAAGAAAAAAAGATCAACAGACATTGTCTGTAAGCACTAACCTAAACCATAATTCTTGGTATTAGTGGTGATTTTATTATATTGCTTTATGCAGCCTTACAGAAAGAAATGTCCTAAAATGACATTTTTTCATTCTCCAATACTGCATCACTAGCCAAGAGAATGAAACTTAACCCACCAGCATAAGCTTGAGCACTTTTCATCATACCAATGAACCCTCAAGAACCTTCCTGCTTTCAAATCTTGCCATGACTGGAAAAATGTGAGCATAACAGTGACAATTTAGAGGAAGCAAATGAGACAAAACCAAGACATCAGCCAGGTTCTTCAGTCTTTCTGTTTACTTCTCAGAGTACCTGATCTAATGGCCAGTTAGTCTAGAGAATCTCATTTACAGTTTTCAATTGTAATTACAGTTAGAGTCATTGCCTCTAACTGCTGTCACAAGAGACCCACTCTTGTGCCCCTTGTTGCTAATGGCAGTGGGAACCAGCCTCAGTGACAATCCTGCTCTGACGGCTGCAGGGACAACATTTTCAGCATAATAGTATTGTACTTGGCAGGAGGGCTGCATCCCACTTGTGGAAGCTCAGGACAATGCCTGATTTGCCAGTGGAGACTACAGGTATTACTGAAACCCAAATAGTAATAAGAAAACATCTTAATGTGTCTGCTGGGTTGAAGAATCAACGTTATTTTTTATTCCACTGTTGCTGTTTATTAAGAGCACCAGGACAGCTCAGGTGAACAACTTGAATGACACAGAATGCCAGCAAACCCAGGAGAAGCATTACCTGAAATGGAGCTGTCAGTGGAAGCTGGACCCTCTCCCCACCTTTGCTCCCCCCTCCCCAGATCACAGTAACTGTTCTATGGCTGAAAGGAATTTACAGACTAAGATGCCAATGCATGCAACTGGTGCTAACCCACAGCAGCACAGGAGAAATATATAGCACTTTTTCAGATATAACTGATACACTTGCCTCATTTCTATTATCTCTTAGTACCTGACAATCTTTAACCTGCTCATTCTCACTCTAGTGAAGGTGAGGAGCTCTCACAACTCACTTCTTCAGTAATAACATTTTATCTTATATGGAATCATCTGCCAAGCAAGTTAAGACACGTTTTGTGATTACTATAGCATCAAATTCAAGAGACCCCAAACTATTCAAACAGTTGTCTAGAGTGGACAGACCTGGCTCCCTGTATGGTAGGTGCAGAGTAGCAGCAATACATAAGCAACCAATACACTAAAAGGCACCAGTTTAAGCATGTTATTCCCTAGAAAGCATTGCCTATTGCTGTTGCGTTGCTGTTTGCAGATGGCAGCAGTAATACATATTAATCATTCCATTTAAAAGGCATAGATGAAAAATATTCAGCAACACTAATATTTCCAAGTAATATCTATGTAATAACAGCTAATTGTACCTGTCCCTAGCTTCTGATCAGATTTTGCATGTGTCTCCACAGTCAGGAAGGCTGCTGCTCTAAAATGACACTTGATAGTATCAAACAATGTATTCGCAATCTATTAACAGATGATTAGTAGTAATGCGAAGTAAGCCATTCTAGTTGAATTGGAAGGCCTGAAATCAGTATCTCTGGAGCACTTAGGACAAAGATAGTACGTGGCTAAATATGAGAGGATTAAACTTATTATCTTTAGGGTATTAACGAAGAATGAACTAGTTTTCATCCACAAACTTTGTGTACAGTTGGAGAACAGTTACTATTTATTACAGGAATGTACTCCTGTAGGAAAGGACCAGGCAGAATAGCTGTCTCAGCAAAAACAGAGATAGAAATGAACTATCTAGAGACAAATTGCCCTCATGTAAGGTACTGATCTACATAAAAATTGTTCTGTGTTTTATTCATTTAAAATACAAGGGGGTAATAGTACATTTACTAAAAGCCCAGACGGTTGTACTGCTCTTGAGCTATTGCTTTGTTGTGAAAACAGAAATATAGAGAATGTAGGAAAAATAGCCCAGATTTGAAGATGAGGAAAATAGCAAACAGAGCCCAGAGTCATGCTTCCATTTCAAGCTGAGCCATGGCATTAGCCTGTGAACCTCAGTTCCCAACTTCATTGCCCCTGTATCTAGATTCCTCCTTCCACCAGCAGGCTGCTAATAGTATCGTTGTCAAAGAAGAAACACTCTTATATCAGCTGCAGTCTTTTTTGGAACTGATTCTATAAAAGTAAATAAAAGATAAACATGACCGAAGTTATTCTGTTTCTTTCCCCAAATTATTCAGGCAGTGCCAATGACCCAAGCAACAAAAGACAACTCACTGTCAGTTGCAACCAGCAGGGGAAAATAGACTCTAGAAAGTTATTTAGCATAGAAACATATTTCATGTTTCATATTCCAACATTTCTAGCAAAGCTAGAAAGGGATTTTTAAGACTATCTGGGATTTCAGCAGCACGAATTCCACTGAAACTAATCGGACTTTTTCTTCAAGTTGCTTTTCACTCTCCTCAGGAAGTCTAAGGCATTCTTTTCACCAGATTTGTACCTAGATTAAAAAAGTCTGTAGCAATCCCAAAATACAATTAGATTTATTAGCTTTCTTTACTACCCGAATATCAGTACAATCTAGCAACCTGGAAAGATTAAGTCCAGATGCACCAGTTCCATGCCCTGACCACTAAGCTGCCCTCAAGCATGGGGGAAGAATATGTTAGCATCTATGTGAATGAAATCTCACTGGTACAGGCAATATATTTGGCTTATAACAAATACAGAGCATGATCACTAGAACATAATATCTATGAAGTTCACACATATCTTGAACTGCTAGAAGTTACTGTAAGACATCTAACTGAAAAGATAAGCAAAGAAAAAACCTGGAATAAGAGAACTTTACATGAGAATTATTATTCTGTGTTTCCACTGCAGCTTCTCATATTTTTCATTATTGTTCTTTAGGCAATGACAAACTCTTTCACCTTAAAAACAATCAATGGGCTGTTTGAAATTATGTGTAGGGGAGGAGGAATGCATGTATACATTTCTTCTGATTTCAGTTTCCTATGACACCTGCTTAGCAATGATTCCATGACATCCTATCTACACACTGGGCAGCATCTGTATTTTAAACCACAACACTGCACCACTTCAAAGATAAAACAGATCTGCTCCCTACACTCCTAACTCTCCACTAATGCCCTCTGCTGACACAGAGGCAATGTCCAATCAACTGACTGAACAAAGTGTTGACGGACCCCAGAGATGCTTCTCTGCCCCTGCTGTGATGAGAGGGCAAAAGGATAAGAAACAGAGTCCATTAGCAACTTGAGGGGGATGTCAAGAGATTAAATATTGTTCTGAGTTTCAGTATGAGATGTGGAATGAGTCACAGTTCCAGCTGATCCACTGGGAAGAGAGGAGCAGGCTGGAGAGACAGATAGGGAGGAAGAGGCTGCAGAGGGAAGGCGAGCAAATGATGCTGCAGAGAAAGGAAGGAAGCCTAGATCACTTCAAATCTTTAGGTATACCCCTGTTGAGAAGAAACATGCAGTTGAGTTTTTTTACTCATACCCTCTCCTCTGACCCTTGGAGGGTACAATTTATACTCTTGCAGTCCCATCTGTGCTCAGCATCAGGAAAGGACTGATCCTTCAGGGAAGGTTTCCCTGTTTATCTTGGCTTTCCCTTTGCCCATTGCCAGTGGAAATTCTCAGAACATGGAGGGGCAGCAAAGTTACAATTTAGTTCTTCTGAAATTTTAAGCTCATATTAGAAAAGGGAGCTGGCAAGCCCCTCATGAGGTAGCCTGTCTTCTAGGTTCCATATGTGGCAGTGAGTAGAGCATCTTTCCTTACACACTTTATTAAACATCTGGTTCTTAACCCTTCTCTGTCTTCCAGACCCCTGTATCTTTTCATTTTTCATTTCACTAAACAATCTTATTTTCAGATAAATTGTAGTTCAGAAAACCTTTATGCAACTCTGAGCATTGCAAAGTTTGCTAAAATGAATCCAACTCATTAATCAAGCAGAGAAAAATGCATCGTATCTGCACTGTCTTAGTGAATGTCACAGAGTGTATAACAAAAGAAATGCTTAATTACACTGTTGCTAAGGCTTATTCAGACCCCCACCATCCTCCTCATCCCAGCATGATGGCAATAATCAAGCTAATCAGGAAGTTGGTGTTTATAAATCAATTAATACTTCAATTAATGCACTGCTTAATGTGCTGCCTGGAGCAGCTATTATTGTCAGTACATGTCAGTTAATTGTTTCCTGCCTACCCTACTGGCTCAGTGGGAATGTACTGGCAGAAGTCATCTCTCATATTTGTTTTGCAGACATTGAGGAAGATGCTGGACTCTTGCGTTTGTAGATGGTGAGATGTAATAACCAGTATGCCTTCCTGTTTCACTGACTGAAAAAAAAAAAAACAACTTGCTCCCTGATATCCTAACATAAGCAGAAGGTGAAACACCAAACATATAATCAAGGATGTTGCATCTCAGACTGCAATGAGCCCAGCCCCTTCTCCTGTGGCAGCAGTATCAAAGCCTGCTGAGAGACTATGTAAGTCACAATACCAGCCTAACAACTGATGCTGTAGGGTGTATGTATCTGGCATAACAGTGGGGACCCAACACCTTTCAAAAACCAATAAATGAGTATTCTGTGACGTAGCTGTGAATAATTGCAACCTGTTTTCTCATGGCACTACAGCATATCACAAATCAGAAAGTAGCCTCAGAGATACAGGCACAGAAGTCACAGAAGTCAATGTCGCAGGTAAGGGAAAAGGACCTTATGGACTCCTGTCCAACAGTCTCTTCTTTTAGCCATATGGCTTTTCCTGAGGTTCACTTCCTTTAAATGTTGGCATGTAAAACACAAACTTACTGATCATGAGCAAGCCTGATTGCTAATGAAACTTGACAAAACGCCTCGTAAAAGCCTATCACTGGTATAAGGTGCTGTCTTGCCTTCTTTCACCACTGCAAACTACAGCAATGACCTGCACTTTGAAGCAAAATGGTAAGTTTTGCACAAATAATTTTTCACACCACCACACACTTGATTCTTCAGCATTAGTTAGTGCAGCTGTCAGTATAAGTATAGCCTTGCATTAAAATGGCGTGAGGTGAATTATCCATCCAGGTTACAGCAGAGTTTTCCGGAGGGACAAGGAACAAGGTTAAGCTTTGGTTCCACGTTGGGATAGAACTAGAATATTGTGAAAAAATACTTTTTGGGTTTTTTTTGTGGGGGTGTGAAGGTGAAGAGTGAGTTTTGGGTTTATGGTTCTTTCTGTTTTGTTTTTGCTTGGGTGGGGTTTATCAGTTATCTGTCCATATATACAGAAAGAAGAGACAACACTGGATAAAACCAGATTTGTTCAGTTCCAGCCTCCATCTTTCTTTCATCTTCCCTTTTTCTACCTTCACTTCCTGAAGTGTGAAGGCATCATCTTAGTTTTCATTGTTGCTAAAATCAATAAATAAGAAATTTGTCTGCTATGTGAGGTTATTATAGACTAGCAATCAAGTTCTAATTCTACTTAGCTACATAATTGTTCTAGTTAAATTATATTACTTTGAGCATATGACATATCAATTCATGGGCTTTCTATACAATTAGAGTGCAATAAATCAAAGTAATTTGCTGCTATATTACTTGCAGACACTTATGTGAAAGCTTGCTATCTTCTACGTGCCACAAAAAGTTTAGTACCTTTGTACATGCAAAAAGTATATAATCGTATATGAAAGTAATTTGCCTAATTTAAAATTCTGAAATATCTGACTTTTCATGTACCGTCTTACAAGAGCCTTTATAGATATCTCTTCAATAAACAAGCACAAAACAGAGTAGCAACAAGATTTTAATGTTGAACATCCTCCACACAAAACCAAGAAAACCTCAAAAAAAAAACCCTTGAAAAAGCAAATGCAAACCAGATAGTGAGTGAAATCCAATCAATCTAGAAAGTCCACAGATGTGGAAAAACTGACTCCAGTCATTAACAGATAAGGTATTGACACCAAACATCTTTATTAAGACACCAAACATCTTTATTAAGTAAGGCACTGAAGAACAAGTACATTCCACAATGTACTAGAAAACACAATTGGAAAAAAGGAAATTCTGGAGCTAGGAAATTGGTGGTGAATATGGAATAGAGGATACTTTCCAAAGCACTCTATATTGACTGAATGCTGCTCCAAATGAACAGAAAAGAGCTCTTGGCAGCTGAGCTAGTTCAGTGCTCAGCACCTTTGAAAGGCTCCCTCAGTAGCATGCAAACCCCAGCAGTTATCAAACACTGAATGATCCCATGCACTTCCACTATCCAAAGACCTGGATTTCAGCACTGGTGCAGTTTGCAGCAGCACTCATATTTATAACAAGTGATACTTGCCAAAGAATCAGTTTTGTCTCAAATTAGCCACATAAATAGAAAGGTATTTGAAACCTATGCAGCATGTGCAAACTCAACACTGGAAAGAGGGGCAATAGTTCAAAGCTGAAGGAGCCTGCCTTTCTGCAAGACAAAATGAAGGTATGTAGGTATGGTGTTAATCACAATAGTTGGCTTCATATTACAAGAAGTGAAAATAGCTTTACAGCCCTAACACTCACTCTCCGCTGGAGAAAATGCCTTCTCCAGGCTTTTTGGGTTTGTGTGTTTGTTTTCCAGCTGTAAAAACATAAAGTTGTTTTAAATCTAAAAAGAAAGTTTCACAGGAATGAGCTGTTTGTGTAGCGTAGTTTACTTCATAGTTTTCAAGGGATCTAAACCAAAAGAATAGCCACCTTTCAGAAATACACAAGGGCCTTTAGACTATACTGAAAACTTCCATTTGTAAAAAGACAGCTATCCACAGAAACACTTCTTAAAGATACTCTTGTAAAAGCTGAGGACTGATGCTACCTGCTGTGCAGGTCCAATAATTCAGTTGAAACCTATGTGAAGACGGAATTTTACATAGACATTTGCCTTAGATGTCTTGACCCTATGGTAAGGTCTAGAAAGAGTTCACTGCTGTTAAGGCCACAATTCATAAGAGAAACACAACTAGGTGGAGTATGAGCATTCGCAACCAGAAATGTCCTGCTTCTCTGTGAGCTTTTCATTAATAGACTCCATGGAAAACAATTTCCCAAGCCTGGAGATGCAACTGATATTCAAATACACCAAAGAAATATTGGAAGATATACTGGGTGTGATTCTCTGATGGTCTCTGAGCCAGCAAAATTAGAATGAGACAACAGTTACTAAGATCAAGGAAAGAAAACTATTAAAATAAACAAAGAATTACCATACTTCACTTAGAGTCACTGTGGGCACCTGTTAGTAAGCCTGTCATCAGTGGAAATGAAGGGAACAGCAGCATGTACTTTGCCACCCTGGGGTTAAAATCAAGACATAGCATAAACATAAAGAATTATTCAAACAGATTGTGTTCTTATAAATACTAGTGAATGCCATAATTTTATAAACAACAAAGTAATAAGAGTTGGGATATGCATTAAAAAAAACAGTCTGATTTATGTGCTCCACTGGAAAGCCTTTCAGTGCTGAGGACAAGAAAAGAAAGCAGCAGACTGAAAATGGATATGCCAGCTCTCTACAGAAAATATTTTCAGAGTCACGGACCATTACAGTGCCTCCTGTGAGGAAAAGCTGAAGTTACACTTTCTTATCAAGCAGAAAAGGTACCCGTCTCCTGTCTGAACTAATAAATTATTTCTGAATAGCCCCAAATCTGTCACATCACTCTTACCAAGCAGCTCCAAGTCCATCACAAGTTACTACTGAAACGTGAAATGGTGAGAGAAGTTTGTTGGTACAGCCCAGAAGACAGAAAGAAAAGAATGACAGACTGCACTTTCCATCAGCAAGAACCAGCTGACCTGTCTGTATAGATGGCTACTCAGATGAGATTGTCAGAAAATACTTCTGGTAAAATGGATCAAGATGATTATATTATGGCTGACTGTTGAAGAGGTAGTAAGTTTGGGTGGAAGAAAGGGGAAGTGGACCCAAAGCTAGAAACAGAACAAAAGAACAACAAAAATAGCACATAGTAACACTATCCAGAAGGCCCATGGGGAGTTAAAACCACATATAAATACAGATTTTTCTGTCTTTAATGCTTTAAGCCTGTAAAGCACTAGATAAATGCTAATAGATGACTGGTTTGCTTCCCTATGACATTTCGGCTTTCTCCATCAGCGCATAGTTATGTTATACATTAACTATACAAAATAAGGTGGGGTTTTTTCTTTTCTCTCGCTCTCTCCTCTCAAGGAAATCATCTCCATCTCTTACGAAACATCCACTTAGTGTACTTAAATCACCAAACACTCACAATTGCAATTATTGCCACTGGGGGAAAGACCTACTTTTTTTTTATTTGTTTACATTCTTATTACTTTTATTTCTCTAAGTGTTCCTTCATATGGAGAAAAATGCAAGTAGGAATTTTCTCTGCACTTTTGATTATCTGCTGTTTTAACAAGTGCTCTGAGGTTGTTAATTAAAAGCTTTGTAATGCTTCCTGTCCCTGACCAAGGGTATTAACCTAGCAGAAGACACATTATCTTCTGTGTCTTAGAAATGGAAAAGCTGCACTCATACAACTTTTACTCTTTCTCATTTGTTTAACACAATTTCTGTCCCCTAAGAAGTGAGCTATTGAAAGATTAAGGGCAATGACCATCATATGTCTATTCTGTGAAGCTGAAAAAAACACAAAGGATCCTTGAACATAGCTGCCTTTGTCATCTTAATGCAATCTTTACTGCTAAGCTTCCTAGCTGATTTCCTGTGCAACAGATGTAAGATTTTTATGCAATTCCCATCTTGTTTCCTACAATACATGAATGACAGCATATCTGAATAGCACTCTAAAGTGTTATGTATGCAGAGTGTAAGCCACAAAGTGTTTTGAAATCTAAAGTGGGTTGCTTACCATGACTGAGTAATGTACCATAGAGATATGAGTGCTTTTGTATATTTAACATTGTGATTTTCTCTTTGATCTCAGCCATTGCATTTAGAAGTATCCTAATCTTGGAGTTCTACATCTTGTCTTTAAAGTTTATCAAGGAAAGCTTTCATGAAACTTACACATACACTTGGATATACCACATATTCTTATTTCTTCCTTTCTGGTAATCCATCAGCCTTTTCCTCTCCTTCACGACAGTTTCTATCAACTGCCACATCTCTAAAGTGTGATTCAGATAGCTCATTTTAAAAACAGTCACTGCCCTAAACTGTTGTGAATTTTGCAACTTATTTAAGGTAATCAGCAAATATGAATGGAAAAAAATCATCCCCAAAAATATTATAAATATTGCAGTACTTTGCTTAAGATATGTGCCAATATAGAAAACAGGATATTTGCAATTGTTTCCAAATTAAATCAGCTCAAAAAAGGATCAGATTATTATTTTTGATTAACAAGAATCATGTAAAAGCCACCATAAATTCAGAGTTGCAGAATCCACATTTTGAACTTTTCTAATCTACTTCTTTTTTTTTTTTAATGATAATGAGTTGATTGACTTACTCCGCAGAGAGGCAGACTTCTGAACACTGATAATATCACCAACAGCTGAGCAGATTCTTTCACTAACTACTTGAAATTTCTAAAACATGTAGGGTATTCCTTTGCTACTGCTGACAGTAATGAATACCTGGTTTTCCACAGCTTCAACCACATGGGGGAATTGCATTTTACGATCTTCAATTTTCAGCTGGTAATCTCATACATGAGCGTATTTAATACCCTCTTGATTTGTACCAGAACACCCACTAATATATTCTCAAGCACACATTTTGGAATCCTTGCACTTGAGGACTTCACAGGGAGGGGGTAAATTGCAAGGATTTGCCTTTTAAAGGTTTATTAGAAGTGCTGTCACTCCCTACATGTGTATCTCTGCCCATGAAATACTATAAACCTAGAATTACAGGATCTACCATAAATCTTACTTTTTTGGGCTTCCTCATGGGAACAGATCTTGCATCCAGAATCCATTACAAAGCTCTGCAAAATACAAGCATATTTTCCTCTCCATCACTACCCTTTATGTTTGTGGATGGAGTATGTGTCTGTGTTCGAAGAAACAGAACAATTAATCTTACAATATCTGGCTAATCTTCAGTTGCTAAACCTAGATTTTTAACCACTGAAGTTTTCAGCACTTCTACCAATGAGCGGCCAATCCAGGCTTGGAAACTGTCAGTGGCATATGCATCATTTCACAGCACGAATGGATCACTGAAACTGTATGCATGTCTTTGTTACAAAGAACTCTAATAACATTTTGCATGGGCTCTCAAATCCTGATGACACTTTCAGCTCCTGTCGTATCACCTTCAGGGAAGTCATGAGGTCCTATCCATTTCTCTGGACCTGTTTTGGTAATAATGTGGCACTAACAGCTGGTTGTTGCTCTAGATAAAATGTTGTAACTTTGTTAGAACATCTGTTATTAATTCAAACTAGGAAACAGTCAGCAGGAGCTGCTTTCTTTTCCAACACAGTACTTGCTGTATAGATGCTTTGGAAAAACGGTGCAAACACTGTTCACACAGAGCATATTTAGACCCTTTTCAGTGACTGAACTGAGAGTTTGTAAAGCATCTAATATGAGATAACAGCCCTGCTTCTTTAATTGCAGACAACATGTTAACCACATTATCTGTGGTAGCAGATGGGTTCTGACAATACTTTTTCAAGTCTTGCTGAAATGCAACACTAGTCAACACAGGAGTGAGGTTGTGATCATTCAGCTATCAGAATGATCTGACTTATTCAACTATCTCTTTCGCAACATAGTCTCAATCTCATGCTAGCTGGATTTGAAATACTTTGTTATTTGTTATTGTTGCTCAAGATGCTGTGGCCCTAGAGGTTATAAAAGATCTATCAGAAGCTTGTGATGTACTTTGGCATTTAATTTATATGCAGGCTTATAAAAACATCTGCAAATGGTTCATCGTGAAAATGTAACACTTGGACTGAATTTTATGTATAAGTATCCAAATACTTTGTTTCAAGCACTGAACAGTAAACACAATAAAGGGTTTGTTGTCTTTGTTATCAACTTCAGTCCGCAGTTCAGCCCTAAATTCTGGTACCCTTGTATATAAGTCAATGCAATTTTAGATTCTTTTTTCAAGCCAACCAACCAGTTTCCACTAAATCAAAATTGAACTGCTCCAAGTACTTTGCTCCAGGTACAGTTGCCTATGTTGCACTGTAGGTGATGCTGAGCTGCCTTGGTTCTTCTCACCATATGTAGTCTTCCAGTACTACCAAGCATGCAATGTAGACCCCTGGCTTTCATGCTAGGAAAAACAAATATATACTTCTTTTACAGACTTCTTTACCATTATTTCAGACATTATGAACTAGGCAAGAAACCACACACATACAAATAACCTTATTTAAAGTGCAACAGTGGGGCCCAGAGGAGGTCTGGATTAAGAGCCAAGCAGTGCTGAGACACCCTTAGATAGCACCGATGCAAATCATTCTAAATCTTTTTGTCTAGAGCCAGAATTGTTTTCTGTGATGGAGAACTGTAGCAGTACAAATATAACCAAACCCAGAAGTAGATTCTGTACTGCTGTCACATGATGATTTCAGCTTACCTTACACCAACACTAGAAGAGCGGCCTATATGGATTTGCACTTTTTACTTTGGGATTCACCAGCTGTCTCCAACCTCACTTCCTGAGCAATTCCACATGTTTCTCTTCAGAGGCATCATTACTGTATTGCTGGCTTTTGAACTCATGTTGCCATAGGAAACATTGTGTGTTGTCTTGTTGTCATTTGTGCTTTGAATGCTTCTGTATGCAATTATTTCAAAACTAATGTATTTGCATGCTTGAGATAGAAATGATGCTGCAAATCTTTGATTATGATCTCAGCATGTTTCAGCTAAAACAACTTTTGCATTCAACCACTGTAGGGCTATGTATTACTGTCTGGCCTTTCCTGTTGGCAAGACACTCGAGGGTCATTTCTAGAGGAGAGAGATGGTGGAAACTGAGGCCTTCTAGGGCACTTTTGACAAAAAATATAGCAGGAGCTTTTTCACCTAAGAGGGACAGCAGGAAACCTTGGGATGCTGAATTTCTCAGTTTGTAGAAAAAAAAAACATACAACAAAGGTGTTAATTCAGCATGCACACAAATCAACCCTCCTTAACTCTGCAAGAGTCAATGAATTTAACAGGAGGTTAAATACCTAATCAAGTGCATTATTATGTGCTGAATAAATTGTTAACAGTGAAAAGTTTCTCTGAAGCTAGTAAAGCTACACACATTTTAATAGTGGCAAACAAAGGGAGAAAAAAGGAATTGTGCTTTAGGATTTCCTAATTTTTCTACTCGATAAACCTGCTTTTTTCTTGTACTGACTGGAAAAGCGCATTACCTTGTAGGTTTGGGATCTGCCGATTCTTTGTAACAAAAAGCATGGGAACATGTAAACATGGGGCATTTCCATCATCAGTGTATTCCTCTCCCTTCCCCCAGATAGCTCTAATACTGATCATTTCTCCATTATTCATTCAGTATGCAGTGTACTATATACCAAAGGACAAGTAGAGTGGTCTCATATGAATGAGAGCAAAAACCTCACCTGTGTTTTGTTCCTATTAACTGTGGCATATTAAGCAGGAACACAACTTGGATTCAGGTTAGGTGTTATATTCCAGCATCAGACAATATCTTAGAGATGAACCCAAGATTAGGAAGCAGCACAGTTTTCCCCATTGTGGGGCTTTGAAGGTGCTGTGTCATCTATATCAGCTTTAAATACAACCAGTAAATTTACCAAGTAAAAACAAATATATATGACCCTGAGCTTACACCATGTATCATAGTAAAATCATTTAGATAATCCTCATTCTTTTTTGCTTTATTTCCCACTTTTACTGTAGTGATTTTGTTATATACATTAACTACAAAACCTATTTTTCATCACTGGATGTGTTTTGTGACTGTAAAGAGCACCTTAAATTTGTATCTACAGCTGTTCAACCAGTGATCTTACCTTGTTCTGGAGGAAAATGTGTTATGCAGCTTTGCAAGTGACCCGTAAGAATTTGGGTGTCTATGAGGAAGTGGCATGCTCAAATAAAATTGTGTTGACAGCTACATACAAATACCTTTCTTTGCCTAAGAATGGATAGATAAATGCCTGGAAAAGGTCCTTAGTTTAACTTTTACTGAAACAATCTAAATTCTTGTAGAACACTTGCAGGGGAAGTTGCTACTCACAATCACTTATCTGATTTCTGCACAAGCTGAGAGTTAGATGTATCTTCTTATTGCATATAATTCCTTGTAAATATTACAATTTTAAATTAAGATACCCTTGCAGTGGAAAGACAGTTCCTGGGGACTTTTAAAGCGCTGGAAAGGCTTTAATAGCACTGTAGTTACCTGAGTAGCCAGAGAAAAATGGCCAAATTGAAGGCTGGTACCTAACAGAAATAATCAAATGTGGCCAAAATAAAAACCACTTCACAATGACAGATTATTTGCTTGCAAAGAGAAAAAAGGAGATGAAGAGAAAATGCAATTTTAATTGAAGATTAGTAAGTGCACTGCAGCAAGGAATTCGAGGGCAAGGCAAAATTGCATATTGTTTCACTTGGCATCCACATGCTTTCCTGCCATGCTAATGAGGCAAATCTCTTTAAAATATCAACAGAGAAATATGAGTTTGTACCAGAGAATTAGATTTTGGATGCAAGGTCATAAAATTTAGGTCACACAGTCCAGTGCACAGAGCAGTGCTGATAAATCCTGACTGCGGTGGTAACAACTTAGGATGAAAGGAAAATGAAGAATTGAAAGAAACAACAGTTTTCACATGGCTGTAGTGCATTAAACAGCTTCTATCCTCAGATGCAATACAAATAATAGTTTAAAAGAAAAGGCAGCCTGCAGTGTGGTAGCCATTTAGCCAAATGCTCTGAAAGCTGAAGGGCAATGTTCAGATTCTTTCTATTTTAATAAATATCACTGGTATGAAGCCTAGGAAAAAGAGGATAACCAGGTGTGACCTATATATGCTTAAAACAAAGAGCTAAGGTATAAAGTAAGCCACCATATCACAGACTGCAGAGTTTTCAGAATTTAGGTGCTGCTATTTACCAATATTGTGCTAGGGTCAAAATAAGACTATCAATCCCCAGAAAATAAATTTTCATTAAAATCCTGTGTAGAATCTAGCACAATCCATGTCCTGCTAATGTTTTCGTTCCCTGTATGAGTCTTCTTCAGTCTCGCAGTCTTAAATGTAATTCCAAATAGGAGGCATGATGCACAGTTGGCTAAAGCTGCTAGAATTCTTTTCCGCCAATAGGTACTTTAACAAATAGTAGAACCTCAACCAAAATAAATATTAAAAGTATGGTAGCTTCAGAATGAAATACTCAAATATTCAAACCATCCACGTCTCTTAAGGTAATTCTTGTTAAAAAATCCTTAAAAATAATTGGTTTATCTTAAATAAAAAAGTGTATGCGTGGAATGACTTCATTACTTTTTTAAAGTCATATAACATAAGAAATGGCTGTAAGTTCACTGCCAGGGAACACTGAGATGCTGTGCTGAAGGCAGAGGAGCAATGCATCTACTAAATCTTGATGTGATGTGATCCGAAAAAAAGCGTTATTGTAGGGCTTAGTAAGATAACTAAAAAATGCTCTCAATCTGACTACAGGAGCTTGCCCATTTTATGTCTGAGTAATATGTTGCCTCAGTTTCCCTCTTTGCCAAAAGAAGTTGACTTGGCAGGCTGTATAAGCTGTCTCTTCGAAACCCCTTTTTCCCTACAAAGATTAATTACTTTTATGTATTTAACCTTGCAAGGGGTTACTTACTGTTTCCAGGATCTGTTTTGCTTACACAATATAGTAGATCATTTCAAAGTCAACATCATTCACCATATATTCCTGTTTTTGTCAGTGTCCAAGTCTCCCCAAGAATGCAATAGTTCTTGTAGTCTTTACCAATATTTCACAATTCTCTTGGAAACTCTTCTCAAGAAGCTTATTACAAATACTTCACACAGGAAAAAAAAAATAAAAAATCTATGGGGTTTGGGTTTGGTTTTTTTTGCTTATATTTGATATCTCCTATGAATGAATGCTCTAAGGTCTCTTATTGTGCCAGTGACAAAGATAGGCTTGTCTCATGTACCTACATTCTGTCTGGCAGCATTACGAAACAGATCCTCTTTCCCCAGACATCTACATATTCCAGCCTCACTTTTCCTCCCAAAGATATAGCTTAAACTGGGCTGGCTGGTCCTCAACTCCCAGTCCTAAAATGGGCAAGCTGTTTTGTGGTAATAATCATGCCACAGATGCAGCTGCCAAAAAAAAAACACACTAAAAAATGTTATATCACTGTCCCTGTGTAAAGACACTGTGAAGTGAGCTAAATATAACACATTGCCAGAGCACAGTAACAGGAAAACAGAGGCCAAAAGTTTAAAGGTGTGTTGTAACAGGCAGCCAGCACTGGCCAAAGATAAAGTCTGACTCTACTGCCTCACTCATTGCTCAGGAAGCAGTTTTGACAGAAAAAGTGCTGTGACTCATGGCAGAAGGTGCTATTTATCAGAACTCCGTGTAGGAGACTGAGGACCCAGTTTGAATAAAAAGCCTGATTTACATGTTTATTGCATGATAGTTTATATTTTAAGTTATTAATGAGTATGCTGATCTGAAGAAAGAAATTTGCTAAATATTTAATACTAAACAAGCTTTGGTTAAACAAATTGGAATACAGAAAATTTCTGAAGTTGAAATTGCAGCATTTTTAAGCCCCAAGTTTATCAATATTCAAATGCACATAGGAGATGTTTGGGAATCTAAAACCATATAATGATCTTCTATTTCTATAACACCTTTAATTCAAAAGCATGTCAAAGTGTTTAACAAACTGCAAACAAGGATCATGTCACCTATCATTAATATGCAGACATGACTGCAGCCAGTTTTGGAAGTGCTTTAGCAGCACAGAGGATCATTGCACAACAATATAGGAAAACAATAAAGAATGTTGCAGCTTCAGAGACTCGGTATCAGTAGGATTTAATCCTCAAGGTTTATGAATTCATACTGCCATGTCTGCAGCTTCAGGTCCCCATGCAATTAAAGAAAATACAACCCATAATAAATTCACCAGATCTAAAGTAACTAATCAAATACACAGAATACTGTGTTTAGCCTATGTCTATGTTGTGAAATGCAGGATGAGATTGAGCTCAGTATTTTTGAAACACAACTTTTTCTCTCAGTTGAGAGACAGAATCTTGGTAGCAGATACATTCTGTGGCTCTGGTCACAATGTTAAGACAATAACAACCCCAAAACAGCACTATGATTTTCCTTAATGGGCTTCCACTCATTTATTCACACACTCACATCCCCTGACCCCTAAAAGACTTCTTTTGATCATGAGTCCTGATGGAGCAATGTCCCTAGAATATTGGTGCATAAACACTATCACTGCTCAGGGGCACTCATGGCCCTGAAGTGCTTGAGTACCGTCCTTACAGTCTGCTGGAAAACTAGAGACAAGAAGGGCAAAGCAGGGATGAACATTCACAAACAATTGGGCAGAAGTATTTTTTCTGAATTCCACTGGATTTTTTTCAGTGTCTAGTTTGATTTGACCTTTAGTTGTCTGAGGCATTTTTGGTCTTTACTGAATGGCACTGCAGCTTTATCTTTAAGACTGTGTGAATTCCTATTTAAAACCACACACACAAATCAACAGCAATGATGAAGTGAAAGCACCCACTTCTTTGATCCTTGCCTCAAGGAAGGCTTACAGGAAGCTAAGTGGATAACAGTCCTCAATGCACCCCCAATTCAGTTTTTATTCTAGCCAGTCTACTTTTACCGCATTCAGAAGAGATTCATGCAGAGCTGTCCCTGCTTCTCAGCACTGCAATCTGATCAGCTTATACATTTCACTTAATGATATTCAAACAGAAAAATTCTGGTGCAGTCCCTCAAACATGGAGCATACCCTTGAACATGCAGGGAGACCAGTTCTCAGTGGGTCATAATGGCAGGTTACCAGTCTTTTACTATTTTTCCTTGCATCCTGAACCTTTTACTCTCCTATGCATCCTGTGCCACCTCCCCAAGGAGGACAATGTCCATGCTCCTGTCTCAGTCCAGCTATCTAACAGTGTTGCCTTTGCAGCACTCCCAGAGGAACTAGATGGTGAGAATTCAGCCTCTTCAGGCTGAATGTCCCATTCAAGTGCTCTAACCACAACACTTCTGTATAAAAAGGACAACTGTAGAAGAAATATGTCAGTATGCACACAGCTTGATTCTCAACTCCAACCTGTAAACTCAGGTAACAGAGATGTTCCACACTACTCAAATTTGTGTAAGTTAACTCTAGTAGAGA
>JAOEHX010019149.1:27782-51547 GCA_025448015.1 Bolborhynchus lineola
CCCTGCTTCTTCCCCCCCACCCCCACGGGGGGGGGGGATCATATAAGTATAATAAAGGGAGAAATACAGGGTTGTTCTTTCTTCCTGACTGTCCATCTTCATATTTTAACTGGAAATGCTCAGGAATTACAATCTGTTAGAAAGGCAGAGAGAGCAGCCAGACAAGCCGGAAAAAGGCAGCCCTATTCTGCCTTCAGGTTTACAGTTTTGCAATAAATTGGCAATCTGGTCAGCCAAGCAAAGAACTGATGAGTCAGTATTGTCTCTTAAACATGCCCTCATAGAAAGCCAGAGTGAAGTATCCTGATATTTATGTTTTAGAAAAGTTAGATAAGGATGAATCAGTCTTTACTCATCATTCATCCCTGCTGGGAAAGAAAAAAGCACAAAACAAAACAAAACCACACAAAACTGTCTACCAAACTGCCACAATGGAAAATTTCTTCTGAACTACAAACATGCCATTATATTGGCCTTTATGCAAGAAAGGAGGGCCATTTTTAAGTGTCTAATTCCTTACGTGCTTTCCAGGTGACAAAAGCAGGTCCTTCCTTATGTGTAGCTTTTGCAAGTTTGTGGATGTAGGCACATGTGCACACTCACATTTTCAGGTGGCAGAGCACTACTATAATCAAAGAATGAAACAGTCCAATTAGACAGCCACTAGTGAAATTTCACTTGAGGGCTTCTTTTTCATTAAATGAAGGCCTCTGATAGTGACAGATATTGACTACACTGCTTGAATGTAGAATTTTTATATCTTTTAATTAGTTGGGTTGCTTTATGAGAATTATTTTTTATCAGTCATCCTCAGTAATTCTGTACACTGTATATTAGAATTAAAAATTAAGTAAAATTACCAGAACTGAAAAGACCACCGTATTTCCATTTGCTACCTCAATGAGCTTCTTTTGGCTGTAGTCTTGAAAATCAGTACCTAACATAATTGACAGACCACAAACAAGTCTTCTCATAGCTGAGGTGTGTGACTTCAACTTCAGAAAGTGATGTTGGAGCTTGATCTTTAAGCAACATTTCTTCAGCATGTCAGGGATACGGTACAATTAGTTCCTCATCAAAAAGAAATTCAGCATCTCAGAATTCAAGTTTTATTATTGCAAGGGTTTGATTTAACATCCTGCATACCTAAGCACTGTCAGGCAGCTGGGATGGAATACACTGCATTGAGATCTATCCTTTTTATTAAAAACATATTATACCTTAAGGGGAGTGTGTTTTTCTACAGGGATTGCTCTACAATTTAATTACATCAGACTATCCTCTCATTTTATGAGATTCATCAGAGCTCAGGCACCACAGTGTGATTTATATCAGCATATCCTGTCTTGTCAGAAAGAAATTGGTAGCTGTGCTCTGTTCAGAAAAATAGTATGGTTGGCAAAATTTTTTGGACAAACTGCAGAAATGACAGTACACTGTTGCCTCCACATGGTAACATACATCATCCCACTAACAAACTATTACCCACTAGAAACATCTCAGAAACATGTGTTGGCTGGGGGAATATAGCGCCTCACTATATCTTTTTTTCCCTACACAAGTCAGCAGTGGCACTAAATTTCCAGGGTGTATTTTTCTTTCCTTCTTTTTTCCCCAAGACTATATTTTACAGAGATAGAAACACTGCAGAAATCCTCAGGAGAACAAACCATCTTTTTGACATCTTTAATGTTTCTTGTGATTAAATTTCTTTAAACACTAGTAAAAAGTTGCATAACATAATAATCTCATTCTCACACAAACACACATAAAGATAGATTAAATATTGCTGAATAAATCAACCCACTTGAGGATATCTCATACAACTGCAGACCTCAGATAATTTAACCTGGGGAGTACAGCAAAACTTAGACTATGTATATATGCATGTAAGCCACAAGCTCACTCATAGAGGGGAAAAAAGAGACTGACAGAGTGGTAAGAAAGATTTTATAGTGACATGCTATTATAAATGCTTGTGAGCAAAAAATACATACATTCTTCTACTGCTGGGCAACACTTTCATTAAATCAGCAAAAGGTTCAAGAAATATAAGCTGAGAGAGCTCAGCCAAGACTGCCCATCTTAGTACCTTGGTTGTCTCATGGAGTCCTGTTAGTCCTGTTCTTTTTGGTTGGCTGGTTTGCTTTTTGTTCCTCCAAGTAGCACTAGGTGCCAGAATGATCAAAATGTATGAATATATCAGCTATCTTGTTTTTTTCTTTAAAATATACACATTTTGGAGAACAAGAATAAAAAATTACCATCACACAAACTAGCAACACAGAAATAAAATGGAAAGGTAACAAAAACCCAGCATCAAAATATCATTTTTTAAGAAATCACCCATGTGTTTTAAGATGTTATCAAGATTTTTTAATGTTTTGGGTGTTTAAAAATTGCTTATCTATTATCTGTTTTATTGTCAGCTAGTTTTGCTGTTCAGCTTTCGTCTGGTAGTTGTATGCCTTGTTTAATACTCCATAGCATATCATGGCTGACACATACTTCTGTCTTCCCAGCAACAGCACAGAAGGAAATTCTGTCTCACACCCTTGTTTTCCCCAAATGGGGCAGACGACTTGCAGGAAGAACAGTCTTTGCAAGTCTTCCTTCACCATACTAAACATCTCAGACAGCATTTTGAGGGTGAACCAAAAGAAGAAGAGTGAATGCTAGATCCTTTGAAGCCAGTTTTCTGAAACAAGAAAGGACATTGCAAATTGCTGTTTGGTCTTAGCATAGCCAGCAAACAAGTGTAAAAGAACCACCTGGAAAAACAGTGGGCTGAGGATTAACCCCACTTAAACATTCCCCATGACCATGGAGAATGCATGAAGAGCATAAAGACTCCCTGTGTTGTTTGGCAATAGAATGCTGTATGGATGGAAGAATTCCCACTCTTTATCAAGCACAGAGGTTGCTGCCTTGTCTTGAACAATATACCAGGTTACCATTCCTTTCACCTGTCTATACTTCCCCTAAAAAGCATACATGAGGCCCAAAGGGAATCTGGCAAACTTTTAAAATTATTTCAAGAAAGAGGAATGATTCTAGTGAGAACCTCTCATGACTTCCGCTCATGCAGCGAAAGCATCACTGCTCTATATTTGTCCATTAGGGCTATCTGATCTGGAATCTGGTCTCCAAGCAATTAAACTGACAGGGAAAAATGATGGGAAAATTGCGCACAAATGAAAAAGAAAAGCTTGTATCTAAGCAGCTGTTTTAGCATCATAGGTGTTGAGCTACAGGCTACTATCAGCAAAGTCTGTGATTTGGGATTTCTCTGGGCAAAGGCCATGACATGATTTATAATTTAGTTAAACTTGCCTTATTAAAAAGGGACTCTCTCTTTTGAAAGATATTTGCGTCTGTCAGTCATTCACTTGATTTTACAAGGTACTGGCCTAGTCAGAGACCAAGTTATTAAAAAATAATCTTTTCTGTTGTAGTTATTGAACTGATGCTATCAAGTGGACTTTTCTGATTTATGGAATGTCTCTCTAGAGAGGCTTTAGTCCATATTTTTTTTTTGGTCTCTCTTCTTTATGTACATTTAAATTTGCCACTCAGTGACATTCATTTCTCTTTCCTTGTGTGAATGCAGATATTTGGGTTACTCTATCATTCAACCAATCTCAATGTAAGATGAGGTTAGGCTGTGGTTTATCTTTCCTATTTGGAAATTCCTAAAATCATTCTCACAGTCAGCACCTTGGTGACAATACTTCAACCTGGAAATACTTACTGAACCCCCCATGACTGGTTGCACTATCTTCTGTGTTTTCTGAAGCTTTGAAGGTAATATTTTAGTGCTCACAGCAGTTATTCTGCCTTGTTTCCTATTGTCATTAACTATGAAACGGTCACATGTAGCATGCAGTGGAGCATGGTGCACACACAGCTGTGTTTGAACTGTCCGCTGCAAGGTCTGGATACAGAAGCAGTTCAACTCCAGCAGCAGAGCACAGCTGACAGAACAACAAATCCTTCAAAAAGGAGACATTTATTAATCACAGTGCCTATTATAGGTGCTTCAGTTTTGGGAATCCAATTAATATCTTTGTATAGTAACATGCTATATGCTTCTTAAAGCTAACTCAGAATACGCAATGCAAGGCTAGTGAGCTGCCCAAAGAACCTCAAAACATAATGAGTGTACACACTGTCTGTGTCCTCAGCCTACAGACTGGACATTGAAGGTAATCAACCATTTGCAACCAAACATCAGTTTGCACTGGAGAGCACCACAAGGCTGTAAAGGATCAGGACTGAAAATGACTGTAGCTTCAACTTTTGCAGAGCTCCACTTTGTTCAACACATAAAAAGAACTTTTAAACAGTTCCAGGAATACTGCATTTTAAGGAAGAGAGAAATGTTTACAAGAACTTGTAGAGAATTATTGTCTTAGACAGAGACAGATAAGGGTTAGAGGCTTACCAAGCTCCTCTGGGCACAGGCTGCCCAGAGAACTGCTGATTAACAGCACTTTCCTCTATGAGACGCAGCCCCTCCTGGCTCCTTTTTTCTGATGAGTTCTTGTGCCATGAGAGCTGCTGCTTTTCCTAATGAAAGCTGGCATGTGGTCCCTACAAGGCTGTGGTTCTCATTAAACTGGTGGCTATAGCCTCTCTCCTTTCCCCTGACTGGAAGCATTGCCAACTGGCCATATACTTACCAAAAAAAAAGGTAAACAGAACAAAAGGTCTGAAGGAGACATCAGTCATAAAGCTTCCAGTTTCATGCTCAACTCATAATGCTTTCATATGGTATTGGAAACACCAAACTCCTCCCAGGGAATTGCAAAGAGAGATATGTGTGAACTACCAGGTGTTAAAAGGAGATTTCCTACATATTTTTAGCAAACCAAATGAATAGATGTATGGCACAAGCAGTGATTATTTTAGCAAGTCAAAGATGACAGTCAAGAGTCAGCTTATTTTTTGTGCAATAATCTTTCCAGTGGACATTATGTTAGACTTTAGAGTCGATAACCAGTAACTGGTTGGGTGATTGGTAACATTCTACACTGCATTAAGCATATGGTGATACCTCATTAACTAGTTCCCAAACCATTTAAGTTGTTTCACTGTGTCTTACATTGTAGAAGTAATCAGTACAATGCCAGACATGTAACTAAGCTTGATATGCATGTGTACAAGCACAGCTATTTGTCAACAGATTATACCTTAATACAGGTCTACCATGAGATAGAATATTCCCAGCCAATGTACAGAAGCATTTACTTCTATGCAGGGGCTCCCTGTTCCATTTTCTGTCACTTAGAATGAATCAAACAATTTCTTATACTGACATCTCTCCCTTGATGATAAGTGAAATATAGAAAGCCAGCAAAAATCTAGGTACTGTAGAAATCTGAAATTAGATGATGTGAAGCCCTAATCTTCCCCAGCTTCCTACATCGTTAGTGGAGAAAGTCATGCATCTTAAAAGAGTCTCTACGTTAGGCTTACACTGTCAAGCACAAGTAAACATTTCAAACGGAGGAAATAATCCAGGACAGAGGGAAAAAAAAAAAAAAAAAATTAAAAGGATTTTTTGGAAGGAAAACAGAAAGAAATATTACAGAAAGCAATACTGTAAAACTAACAGAGCACTGTGCCAAAGCCTCAGGAATTTCCTCAGGGAACATTTTTCAAAGCAATCTCACGCCTTTGCCATAGTCCCATATCTCTCTAAGTGTTGCTGACTTAAAGACAAGACAAAGATATTAACATGAAATCTCAGCAGTTCTTGCTGTCCATTAGTAGGTTCAAACTTTCAAGGTCATTTATCTTCACTGGGAACAGCCAATTAATCTCCAAGATTTGATTTTTAATCTCTTTTACAGCATTGGGAAATGCAGTAATATCCTGTAAAGCAGGAACCAAAACCTATATCCTTTTTGTGTCATTGAGCGCCTAACAAATAGGCTATATAGTGACGTTCCTGCCACTCTCATTTTTTGCTGTGGCACAACAAATCTGACAATCTTTTCCTTTGAGTTTGAATTAGAACAGCTTCATCATGGAGAGCGTAAGTGCGCTTTCTTTTCAGAGCAGCCCATAACTGACTCTTCTCAAGGAAATCGGAAATAGGGAACTGAATGTGTTCAGTTTGAAAAGGAACTGAAATTCTTCCACATCTGGTGCAAAAGCTAGGAAAAATTTTTCCCAACTTTCTTTGCTTGGGTATCACTGACTGCAACAAGTATCACCACCACTGGCAGGTGCTCACTTCTACCTCTATGTAGATCTGCAAAGAGGGACAAGAGACCTTTTTCCCCCCTCTACCCATTCCTTCCTACCTCACTTCTTCACACTTCCTGCCAGGATAACCTCTCCCTCTCCTATTACACCTGAAAATGGGGGCCCAAGTTCATGCTGCCTCCTATAGATCAACCTAATGACATCCTCCTGGAGGGATCCCTGAACCCATCATGGCAGAAGGCACAGCATGAGGTGCCACAGCAGCCCAGAGCAGCAGCTGAGCATCAGCACACCAAAGCAAACTGCCACTTGAGTACAGCTGTTCCCCATGGCAGCCTCCACTCCATAGCATAGGCAAGAAACTGCATGATGCACCTCTGCAATGAGGCTCTGAGTCATAACAAAAGTTTCTGCACCCAGATAGGCACTTCTGCAGTCCCTAACCCAGCAGACTAAAATAAGCTTCTCAAGAATGTCTACAACTTAGGAAAGACATAAAATGTTGAAGTACAGGTGGGAGGAGAATGAAAAGCCTACAAAAACTAGGTTTTGGCATCACTGCTGGGAAACAACTCTCTTTTCCACCAAGTAATATTAGTCCTGAAAGCAATTCTGTCTGTGGGGGTGGGTGAGCACATGTAGAGTGAGGTGCTGAGGAGGGTGAAAAGGTGGATGCTTCTGTCTTCCTCACTGTACTTTTTTCTACCCCATTTGAGGGAATGCTTCCATCAGTGCACATCTATAGAAATCACAGAAGGAAGTGAGCCAGACTGTTCCTCAGCAGGAACTGTCTCTAACAAAGGGGCAACATTTCCTTACAATACTTTCACTTCAGGGTTATTTTAATCCCAAATTTAGCAGAATACAGGAGCTGTTTCGGTTAAAAAGATTTGGTGGGGCCAAGCATGGCAAAGAACCTGAGAAAGATTTTTGTCTTCTCAGTTCATCGAAAAACTTCCAAGTCTGCTTTTCTGCTTCAACATCAATTTTACATACCGAAGTCTATGTCTGAGATATCAATAGCTGACAGGTTTGGCCTACGACCAAAACCTATATTCCTTCTTCTTGCCTAATGTAAACAAGAATTCCTCTTCAATACAAATCAATCCACAGCACAACTTCAACAAGCTGATATTAAGCTATAATTAATTTAAATTAATAAAATATTGATTTAACAAAACCTAATAGCATCTACTAAGTATTCTTATAAAAATCAGTAAGTGATGAAAAGACAATTTGCAAGAAAGGCTGCTTGGATTATAAAAAAATTATTTGGTATGCCTACAACAATTTGTTTACATTATCTGAGACTGTAGGTCTTGCAAAATGAATCCAAATTCGATCTGTCATCTTCTTTATGTTAGTACTGCCTCAATGACATCCTTAAAGTGTGAACGGGATAAGCATCAACTCTCTCCTTTTCCAAACAGTTCTCAAGCTTCATTTTACCTGAATTACATCTACTCAGTATTGTGTAAATATATTTTCTCATCTTGACACTCATGACAGCAGACAGAAATCACAACTTCAGCACCCACCCCAAACCATTATAATTCATTGCTTTGATTGAACAGTCTGATTTCTCTGCCTTCACTCACTGTAAGAGCATGGCTGAGCGCCAGCTGAACACAACAATGCCCAAGGCCCATAGATATTTTGCGGGTAAAGCACGTACTGCAGCTGTGTTGAAGGAAGGGGCTGGATCATGCTGAGAGTCACTTCTGCCGCAAAGAAATTCAGTAGAATAAACAAATATCCTTTATCTTAAACTGTCTATGTCCAGTGCTGTCACAGAGATGGGGGTAGAAGCCTTTGTTGTTCAGTGTTTTTTATTATATGCAAACAGTCACTGTATCTTTTAAAACTTCAAAACTGTGGTATTTCTTTTGTTTTTTCTCCACAGTTACCTTCAGGAATGCACTCACCCTCTGCTTCGAACAGGCAGTTGCTACTAGTGTAAATCTGTAAGCAGATAATGGTGGGTCAACCCTATGGAATATACACATTACATCACAGTTAGCTAATGAAAGCAAAAGAATTCTGAATACAACAGCTACAGTGTACAAAGGGGCTGATACATTGCTCATCTGAATCCAAGGCAGCCTTTCTACTGACTACAAGTGGCACTTGTGCACCAGCAGGCAAGAAGGAAGCCCTCTGTAGAGCAACTCTAGCATAGGAAATCAGCGCAGGATATATCCACAAGCATTTAGGCTGAAGAAAAGACCATAACTGGAAAAGATTCTCCCAGCATGACATCAATATAAAAGTAGGACTACTTTCAGAATTAGCGTTCACTGCATTCAAATAAAATAAAATATTCTTTTGAACAAAGCTTTGTATTGAAAAAATATATTTTTGAAAAACTTTGTATTGAAAAAATATCTAATGTTGAGAAAAGGAAATAGTAATTTAACTAAAATTAAAAAAATATTTTATGGAGAAACTAATGCAAAATAAAGAATTGAGAATACATTAAGACGCATATTTTTAAAATGTAAACTAGATAAAAAATCATATAGAATCCCAGAATCATAGAATAGTTAGGGCTAGAAAGGACCTTAAGATCATCTAGTTCCAACTCCCCTGCTATGGGCAGGGACACCTCCCACTAAACCATATCACCCAGTGCTATGTCCGTGGAAAGAATCTCTTGGATGAACTATGAAGTTCTAAAAAAAAAAAAAAATGTATTTCAAGCTCTGTTTTCACTAAGATTTAAAGAACGACTCAAGATCTCTGCCAATACACTGGGCTGAAGGGGCATCTCAGTAGCCACATACTTGAAAAGTACAAACACAGGAAATGTTTGAACTAATAGTAAGTGAGAATCTTTTGGGGAGAGAACTCATCTCCACCCCAGATGTATGTTTTGAATTTCTCTTCTGTTTCATAATTTGAAGAAATAGCATGCTGCACAGGAATATAAGCTTCCTACATTACAGTAAGAAATTAAATGGCTACACTTCTACAACATCATCATCATCATCATATTAATACCATCTGTCCATGACCTGCCCAGCAGGATAAACATCTGCAGAGCACAGAATAGTTAACAGGTAGCAATGAGATGCAGTAGATTAAAGAGTGGAATGAGACTCTTGGTTAAATGACAGCAATCCATCAGCACATATTTTAAATCAGGCAGAATGTCATGGAAATAGCTAGATATCTGGATTACAGGACATATGCTAGACATTGGTGACACAGCTTTGTAAACAATGAGTTGGGCAAAGATGATGTCAGAGATTGCCTGCTCATGATCTGTGAATACAGTAATACTGTAAAAAGGCCTTATGAAGTCCCTGGAGACAGGAGATGAGTGGTTCCAACATGAGTGAGGGCTATTGAAATTTAGGCACCTAGTTCCAGTGCATACTTCATGGCAGATGTAGCATGGGATGCTAGAGATACCAGAAGAAAGCTGCATGGGATGTACGACAATCTTTCCCATTAATGGTCTAATTTCTTTTCAAAAATAATATGTTCTTACAACTTCTGTGAAAACAAGAAAGCAAGGAAAGTGATCCTACCAAAGTTCTTGCTGAAAGTACAGTATGAACCCATATTGTAGTATGGGATCAAGCCACAGAAGACTTCTAAGTATTCATACCACAGGACTTTGTTTCATAACTGGTGAAATTCTAAAGTCAAAAGACAGGTGGGTGGACAGAGCAGACAGTATAATGGGCTTTGACTTCTAGTACAAACCCTGAAGAAGGGAGTTCTACTGGAGCTGAATAAACCACTTGCTACCAGAACCTGTCCTCTGCTAAATTAATTATCTTTTTGAAAAATTGCAAATTTCTACACATACCTCAAAGATTTTCTTCAGACATGACTGAAATATCTGCCGAATATAAAAATGTGTTGGATTTGGAGGCTGTCTTAAACTGCATTTTGGGATAAAATCAAAGCTTTCCTTGTTCTCTATTCAGCCAGAAAGTGACTGCTGCAGAGTGTTAGTGATTCTCACTGCCTTAGTTATTTCATTATGAAGAAAATACTGGTGCCCCAATAACAATAACAATGGTAGCAGTAGTGATGAGAATTCTAGTCCAATAAGATTCAGTTCTCAGGATGGTATTCAAACTTCTTAATAATTGCAAAGAGAAGTTTTTTTACTCCTCACTATTAGCTATAACAACATAACATTGCTTAAAGCTTTTTCCTTTCTGATTTGCTTTGTGACATTGAATGCACACAATGGTTAGTAACAAGAGAGCTGCTCATTAGTGCTGAACTGTTGGCAATGATCACTGGAGCATTTGTGTTTTTACTAAAATAAATAGTTAGCAACTGTGCTAAAGATATTGGATGTAAAGGGAAATGGAACAAAGAAGGATCAATATGTTATCTTTGAGAAGCTCATAGGCTGACGAATGACCTCAGTGGTAGAACACCATTAATTGCCTTATAATAAAGCTTATTCAGATTGAGGCTTACTTATTTGTTAATGGAGAGAAGGGTCTTTTTTAAGAAGGAGATGCCCACACAAATTCACGGAGAACTCTCCTCCAGTATTAGGCATGTCATTAATCTGTCAGTGCTTACTCTTGTATAAATATTTATGTCATGTTTTCTGGGATGATAGCAGTGTGTTTGAAGTACTGGGTTTAAGATTAGGAAAACTTGTTTCTCAGTTTCTTCGTTTTCCAGCCAAATATTTGAGAAGCTAGTTGAAATCAGGGCTGAGCATAAGCACTCCTAAAACCCAAATTATATTTTTTTAGATCCCATAGGCTGAAGTTCCTTTTCCAGACATGCAGAAATGTGACATCTTTTCTTCAACTGAAATCTAAGCACTCCAGCCTTTTATCCTTCTCATTGCAACTGAAAAGGAACACAGTGTTCTCTGATCGCATTCTAATCACTGCAACAATTCCCATCCATGCCTCAGTTAGAGGAGGCTTAGAAGTTTATTACTCAATGGTCGTGTGTATGATCTACACATGAAAAAGAATGGCAATAGTCTGGGGATAATGCAACCTTGTCCAATGATTCTTTGTTATTTTAAAGGGAAAGGAGGATATCAGATAAATAATCTGACACACAGAAAAAAATAGGGCAAATTAAGTTAAAGTCCTCTTAAAGAAGCACAGCAAATTCAGCTTAAAAAATAGAAAAGAAAATCAAAGGACCTACAAAGCAGCTTTTGGTCCTTTATCCAATGGACAACCAACATTTGGAAGCAAGTGAATTCTTGGCTGGCTTTAGGTTTCTTAAAATAAGATTCTGGTATTTTGTGTGCAGCTGTAGCCACAGAATCAATATACCAGGTACACTAAACCTGTAAATTTTTATGCAGAAAAGGTCAAAACAAGACAAGCATCATTGCTTCATCCCATATGGAAAGGAGCAATTTCTAAGTGTAATTTGGGGCTTCTTGGCAGTGATTAACCTATCAGCCTAACCATTAGCAGCAGTCTGCGAGAAGGTGATGTGAGAACTTTCCCTCTCTCCCACCCTCTTCCTCTGCCATGTCTCCAAGAATTTAGATTAGTATGAACATGAGATCTGCCTTTTTTTTTTTTTTTTTTTTGCTGGAGAAGTCAGTAAGCAGCTTCCTCTGAAGGCTATCAAGAGATTGGGCAGGAGATCACTTAGCACTGAGCCAGCACTGTCACTGAAGCCTCAAAATTTGTTTTTTGTAGCTTCAGATCATCCCAAAAGTATGTGCATTATGCCAGGCATGAGAGCAAGAGACCTGAGGTCATGCTTCAGCTGAGCACCCCTTCCTCATCAAAGCAGTATTGTTTGCCAAGTTGCAGTGCCAACAGAGAGTCCTTTTTAGATGAACTATAGTGTTATCTCTGTGAGCTGCCAATTCTCTGAATTTCTCATTATCTGCACATGAAATCCAATGGGTGCTTAGTGCCAGCTTAAACTATAAATCAGCACATTACTAGCAACAGGGTAAGTGGGTGTCTCAAATGTGTACAAACTAGAGGCAGGCATTTAATTATGCTAGTGTACTGTGATACTTTTGCTGTTACCTCTGTTATAAAGTTAGCAACCCAGAAAAAACTGGTTTTCCAAGTAGAAACTTACAGCCTGCTAGCTGCAGCCCCTGCACAAGCATCACCAGTTGTACTATTCATCTTCCAGACAGAAGCACCTTTCTCTAGTAATTTAATTAATTTGTATACTTTATATTCTTCAGGAACTTTTGGAGTGCTAACTGAAATTAATGCGAAATGACCTCATTATTTAACATAACCTTGCAAGAGGAGTTTTCATTGAAATGGGACTCATTCTTGCTCCTGTACATAAAGTTCCAATGCACGTTACTCCCCTGGGTCTCTCTTCAAGCTGCATTTAGGTTTTATCTCTTGAATAGGAATGGGGTAGAACTATTCTCTATGAAATATCTATATTTCTTCTGATTTTATATCATTCATAGATTCTCCCATTAATTCCATGTCTAAAAAATGCCACTAAAGATTAACCAGCAGAAATGTAGTTTATGCACGTACACAAGTCTTCCTTTTACCAATAAAAAAAATCAAATCAATAAAATGCTGTATATTGTGCCATGCTATCACTTAACTAATGGGAGCTTCACTGACTAACTGCCCCAAGAGTGATTTTGCTTGTCACTGCTTCTCTTGCTTCCCTCTGTATTTTACCTCATCTAATTTTTTGCCTGTCTTTCTAAGCAGATTAAATTTAATCTCCTATTGTTTGTGCCACTGTGTGCACAGAAAGAGGCCCATAAACTGATTTACTCTGGTATCCCATTTTCTGCCTCCTGTTTTTTTTACTGACAACTCTGGGCTACTTCTTAGGCTTCTAAATTTCAAATGGAGAAACCCAGGTATAATCTTTGCCACAGATACTTAAGAGAACGGAAAAATCATAACTTGCAGCCTTAGCCAACAAATGCTTATGGTTTTTGGCACTTTTTTGATGCTAATTTCCAAGTTTGATACTAATGTTTCTTAGCTTTTCTTGTGAGAGCAGAAAAATGATGCCCTGGTAGGATCTGATTATAAGACAGTTAGAGTTAATTAAAGACTTTATGCTCCCTTTACAAAACTCAGTGCCTGTGGTAGCCACTACACATGCGCACACACACACACAAAAAAAAAAATATAATAAACCAAACAAAACCAGGGACAAAAATGGAACACCCTGCCACTCACTTATCTATTCCATAGTGGAGAGCTGCATAGATAATCTTTAACCTTTTTCCATGTTGCACAGTGAGCATGCTGGTCCCTCTTGTGAGTGCTGGTCTTCATCCCACAGCCAAGACTTTTACATGCGTAGTCAACAGTCAGCACATCCAAAATGACTAATTGATGCCATTGTTGACTCAGAAAAAGTTTAGGAATTCACTTCTCATTGAGTAAATTGCCTATTCACAGGCTTGTAAAGTATATTTCCTCTATTCAGTTAAAAGGACAAGCCAAGGAAATCAATAAACAAAGCAAACCTCAGACTGTGATTGTGGATATTGGAATTGATACCTGGATTGAAGAAAATGTCTGGATTTCAGATTTAGTGATTCAGATTAGGTAAAACTCATTGATTTGCTTTGGAACCAAAGGAGCCTGAACAAGCAGCTCCATTTTGATGCACATTTCTGAAAGACGGCTGTAGAAAACACGTGGAGGGTGCTGTTGCTATATCCACTGTCATCCCTTTCCTCATTAGTAATGCTGCATTCAAGACTCAGCCCAATTCTATGTCTTTCTCTTCCCAGAAGGTGTAGGACAATCTTATTCCCCAGTTAAGTTTCTCTTAACCCATGCACCACTTTAAGAACCTTTCCAGACACTTTGTTCTCAGAGTCTCATCTCATCTCTGGACTGCAGGATTTCTTCGCATCTTCCTTTCCTGGAATCAAAATCACAAAACAAAATTTTGTTTGCCGTCCTGAGAAGTCTTGAATAATTTCTATAACTGACAACATAACACAATATTCTGATTAATGATAATCCCCCAAAACAGTGGGAAAGACTGCCCACAGTATGACCTCAATACTTACTGCATATCTTAGAAGAAAAGGACATTGTGTGGAGCTGTTGGTGTTGTTTGATACTGTTTTCAGTCATGACAAGGCAGGAATTTAATCTTGACAAAGTTTATCCCTCTTTTGTCTTCTTTTTTTAATGTACAATAAGATGGGTAAACAACAGAGGGAAAACTGCTATCTTCGCTCCACTGACTTTTTACAGAATATGCACAATATTCAGGTTTCCATACATTAGCTCCTGTGGGGGATACCGTCTGGAATCCCTCATGTTTGTAGTAATCACAGAAGTCTCTTTGGATCTATAATTTCCATATCCCTTTTAATTTAATGCCTGTTTACATACAGATTCAAATTAACAAGAAATCAGCTGATTAGAATTCTAGATACTTTTCACTAGCTTTACTACAAATGGATTAATATGAAAAAATACGTAAACACCAGTTATAGACTACTCTATGATGAAAGTATTAGCTGTTCAGTTTTTTACAACAGATTACCAGAACAGTCATGGGAAAACAAATTTCAAACAAACAGAACACCCAAATTTCCAGAGCTAATGGCAAAGTAAATATATATAGTTTTCTGAAAACATAAAACCCCCCTCAAGAAGCACCTCTATAAGACCAAGAAAAAGAATATTTAAACAGTATGGTTTGAGATATTGTAAAACATCCTTCAAATAGGCTGAGCCCTACTAATGGAAACACACACACACAAAACCAAACTGACAGATTCAATATAAACATGCAACAAAATCTAATAACAAATCCTTTCTCCAACAGGGGCAAGAAACCAAAAAAGAGCCTGTATGACCAACGATAAGGCTACAAAAAGTACACTCAGAGAAGGTGCAAATATAGCAGGGAATTCAAATTAATTATTTTTACACCATTTTTCCATTCACCAGGGAAAGTACCGTAGACTCCCATGCTGTAATTATTTTTGCCTGGAAGACTCATAGGATCTGTAGGAAGTTGAAATCATTGTAGAAAAAAGTCATGTCACAAATGGACAAAATGAACAGTAGGAGTTTACCAGGACCAGATGGCATTCACCCAGGAGTTTCAAGGGAGCTTCAGGATAAAGCAGACAAACAGTGAGTTGTAAATCCCTGCCTGAAATTGTGCTGGTACCTGAAGATAAAAATATGGTGTCATTAAAAGTAAAACAAAAAAAATAAAGGCAGGAAAAGGAGGCTAAAGAAACAAGATGGAAGTCTGATACCTGCTGAGGCCCATTTTGTAAAAGTCTTAATAAAAGACAGGATGAACTTGGACAAACATGATCCACTTGGAAAAGCCAGCATGTTTTTTTAGAGAAGCAGCAATGCCTTAAAAAACAGAGAGAACCTTGAGGTTCTCAGTGTTGCATTTCAACACAAATCAAGATACAGACCATATATAACGTATTCAGTATTCCAAAAAGTTTTCAACAAATTATTTCGCTAAAAGCTTTCGGAGACCTAAATGGCCGTACGCAAGGAAAAAATCCTGGCTAGATAATCGCCCTAAAAATGGGATAAAGAAGTTGTAATATGACCTGGTCTCAAGCAGTGAAAGAAAATTATCAGTGGAGTTTCACTGCATCCCTGCTGTTCTATATGGTCATAAATATAACCTCCCAAAGGGGGTGAGTGGTGAGCCTACAAAGTTTGCTGATGATACCAAGTTATCAAAAGAAGGACAAGAGTCACGAAAAATTGCAGAAAGTTCTTATGAGACTAAGAGGCTGAGCAATAAAGTGACAGATGCTGTTCAATATAGGCAAAAGTACAGTCAGTCAGATAGAAGAAAAGTAATCTCAATACTGCATTTCAAGTGATGGCTGCTGAGCTGAGTGTTAGAGCTTCAGAATGTAATCTTTTGATTGTGATTGACAAGTCCATGAAAACGCCTGCTCAGTGCTCAATAGCAGTTGAAAAAGACAGATCATGGTAGAAATTATTTCAAAATTTGGAGAGGATAAATTGGAGAACTTAATTATGCTATGGTAGAAATCTATGGTACACCCATATCCTGAATGCCACATATTTTGCAATCTCAGAGCAGATACAGTAACATGAAATATGTGCAGCAAAAATCATCAGAAAATCACAGGTGCAGAATAGCTTTTGTGGAAGGCACAACTAAGCTAACAGCATCATGGAAATGAAGTGACTGAGGGAGCATATGAGAAAAATTTACAGATCATGACTAGTATGAAAAGAGTGGATAGGGATCAACTGTTTAATTTTTCCTCTACAGTGTCAGAACTAAGGGGCATTAAATTAAGATAGCAGGAGCCATGATCCACATGCACAAAAAGGAAACCAATTGGCTATGAAGTGTTTGGGAGCCCCAAGGTGCCATGGAATTCAAACTCTGAGTTCAAGGGGAGACAGAACATAAAAGAGAAATCCACTGACAGCTACTAAACAGAAAGAGATCAGTTTTGGCATATAGAGTTCCCTGATCAAAACCAGTTGAAACAGACTGAAACAGCTCTGAGTGAAAATAGTTGAGATCAGTAAAAATACTGAAGGGAAGCATTCTACATCCTTACCCTGCTTACTCTTTCTTTACATTCACTTACAGACTCCTACATCGTCAGGATAGAGGATCAGATGGACTTTTCATCTGACCCACTATGATTGCCTTTACGTGTTTAGAGCTTTAGGATATAAAGCAAGGTCACCTACAATATATTAAGCTTTTCCCCTGCAGATTAACACTGAAGAATGCAGTTATTTGTAATTTCCTCTTACATTCCTGGTACTGGGGTCTGTTCCATATCCAGTGCTCAACCAGAAGGAACACTGAGCTCATCTGCTGCGATTGCTATCTGCTATCTTTCTGCCACATATAGCCCAGCAACATTAAGGAAAGATCTTTTTAGTTAGTTTTTACTAGAAGCAGGAGAAATGTATGCTCAATCTGTTATTTTTGTATAGAGTATGTCAGAGCATTTTCCTTTATTTTTGTTATATAATGCAATGGCCATTTAGTACACTGCGAAGAAAGAAAATACTAGAGATTATGGTTGAATTAGTTTTCAAAAACTGTTGGAAAAATAAAATATTTATATGGAATAGATTTCACACTGCAGAGCCTGGAATTTGGCACCAAAAATTGCAAATAGTGAGCAATGTAGAGGACAGAGTATTTAATTAACAAAGATAAAGACGGAAGAGAAAGCACACTGATGTATTTAATATGGCTCTCAGTTTCAAAATTTGGCAATAAAATAGCAAGCCAATGATTCTAAAACAATCTGAAATGAGTAGAAAATAGAAGCAACATAGTTGGAATGTTATATTTCAAAATGTAATTAGTGCCAGAATATTTCAGAACTACTAAAAGCAAGTCACCAAGTTCAATACAAAGGGAAACTCACATGACAAAGAAGTAATTTAGAGAAGGAAACATACCTCATTATTTTTATTATTTAAACCTAATCATAATCAGAACAATTTAGAGGAAATTAAATGAAGGTAAAATACTACGCCTTTATATTGCCAAATTATTGGTGTCAAAGAAATTTTCATTCACTGGAAACAATTCCTTCTGTGCAATTTCAAAGGAAAAAAAAAAAAACAACAAACTATCATGGCTGTTAAATAGCAGCTTTCACTGTAAAATATATCTTCCCAAAGATTAGCCATGGTTTAAATGAATGGCCATAGAACATGATTTCTTATGTTCTATCTTCATGAAATTAAAGACAACTCTGAAAAAAGACCTATGTGAGTGTACTCTACCAGAATACTGAACTACAATATATTTATTACTGTACATTAAGGATCTTTTGGACAAAGCTAATATTTTATTGTGCAAAATACTGAGATGCATTTTCAAAAACCACGTGTTCCAGCACAACTGCCCAGTGGATGCTCACTTTAAATCAGAATCCAAATATTTCCACAGTGTTCTCACAAAACTGCAATGCTGAGCATCACCAAAATGTCATTTACATGACTGAGCAAGGAGTACAATCACCTAGCTTATGCAGACATTCGAGTGTGGTTAGAAAACACTGGCAATGGTGCACACAGCAATTTTCAGTGCTCCCTAACCTGCTTTATAGAAACTGCACAGACACTTCAAAACACCTTTCAGGGATATTCGTGTGGGTAGATTTCGATTAGACATCAGGAAGAAATTCTTTGCTATGAGAGTGGTAAAACACTGGCACAGGGTGCCCAGGGAAGTCACAGATGCCCCATCCCTGGCAGTGTTCAAGGTCAGGTTGGACAGGGGTCTTTGAGCAACCCAGTCTAGTGGAAGTGGGATTGGAACTAGATGATCTTTAACATCCTTTCCAACCCAAACCATTCCAAGATTCTACATTACCAGCAGTTTCCTCTTAACTGCTGTAAGTTGAATACCCTGAAATATAGTCTAATGTTTAGATATGTGGCTGAAGAAAAAGTCTCTCATCCAGAAATTTTTCTGGTTATAGGAAGATAGACCAAATGACCTCTTTTCTTACCAGATAGCCAGGAAATGTCCTTGCACTGTGTTTCAGCTATTTTGCTGCAGCCAGGAACTACAGACAAATGTTAATGTGGCAGAGTGAAAATAATAATATAAGCTTGCTATTGTTTCACCCCTTCCAAATTCAGGCTCAGCCTGAGGTCTGTGCAGTCAGACCAGTCGTTTTATCCAAACCAGTTCATCCATCCCTAATCAAGATGCTAGCAACCAGCTGTGCTGATCGTCTGTATTCAGCACACAGCCTTTCTGTGCTCTGCAGAAAAAAGATCTCACTTTAGTCTATGTTCAGTCAAGAGTGGTTTTCCATCAGAAATCACAGGTGCGAGCTCTCTGGCTTTGGCTTTGCTCCACATGAAAGCTAATTGCTTACCCCTTGGATGACCATTTAGACCTGCGCCTCTTAACCTCTGCACCACTGAGAATAAGCACAGTGTTCACTACAGCACAGAACAGGAGCAAACTCACCTGATTACCCTCCATGCTTCCTCCTAAACTGACATATTCCAAAGCACTGTTCCATCTTTGGCACTAAGTCTCTGGTCATCTACTCTCTCCTATCTCCCAAAGGCAAAGGAGGTGCCTTTCCAGTCCCAAGGAACCATGGAACACTCCTCCTAAACCCTTTCCAGCGTAGTATAATACTGGCTCCTGTCTCAAGGCTTCAGCCAAGTTATCCTATTCTAAAGGAAAGGCATTTGCAGCTGGGAAGAAGGGGAGAATACAGCACCAGTACAACTACACAGCAAGCTATGTGATTGTATGAACAGGTTCAGCCAAATGGCGCTTGGTACCTATATCAGAAACATAGAGCTCACCAGGACTAGGTGACAGGTATGTACCACGGCATGATGCAGGGTTCTGGTGATTTGTCATATGGGTGAGGACCTGAGTAGAGCACAGTGTGCTTACCATTCAGTCCAGATACCCATATTTCTCTACTATTAAATGGGATTCAAAAGATTAATTCACACAGACCCATGACAATGAAAACAGCCTTACCCTTCACCTTTGATTCAGGCTTAACTGAGGAGTCTGGATTTAATGGGCTACCTGTTTACTCATAGCAATAGAATCCATCATGAATTCAAGGTCCCTTTGGTGGAGGTATCAGGTTTTGCTCTGCTCTTGCATGCATGAAATCTTCTACAAGAAAGAAAAATTAATAATCTTCAAATCACTGCTAACAGGATTTTTTTCTGTTTGGTGTCACCAGGTACAATAGCATAGAAGGTGGCTGCACCCTCATCACCCTTTCAATTCCAAAAACAGAGGAAAAGGTTCCCTACAAGGCCTTTGCAGGGAACTCACAGAAATTAAAAATTTTTGCTTTGCATAGTTACACTGTTGTAAAAGTCACTAAAATAAATGTACTCTTCTTAGCACTTGTTAAGAAAACGTGACTAACAAGATGGAAATGAGGTACCTGGCCATGAGCCTACATGTGAAATACACATTATGACATACACATAGAATACAGGCAAGATTCCAAACAACAGTAGACTCAGTCCATCACTTTCTCATTTTTTTAAATATTAAAAAGCCAGCAGATGATAATCTCATCCAGGGAATTCACTGATGAAGGGGCTCCTCACAGATCTCACATTATGGTGGGCTCTTCAGGAAACACTATGATAGCCTCAGCAAAAGGATGTATTAGTAAAGGTGGAAAGAATGAAAAACCAGGCTACCAGAAAGTTGTGTTGGGGCTACAGACCCTCTGAAAATAAAAGACTGTTTTTTGTGTTTCTTTTTTCCTGTAGGGTGGCCCTACAGTTCTGTTTGACGTACGTGAATTTCATATAGATGTCACAAGCATCCCCTGCCCTTGAGCCAGGGCCACATCGTGCACAGAACTGACAGCTTCCATGGGGTGTCTGAAACATGTCTTGGAGCTTAAGCTCCTTCAGCAATTACACTGTGATAAGAAATCATACCTTGTAAACTTCAGCCCCGAGTAGCTGAGCATAGTTGATTTGTGACAGTGTTTGTTTTCCCCGCTGCAATTTTTTAGACAGTGTCATACTCGATTTACTCATATTGCTGTTGCTTTTCAGAAACTTAATTTCGATTGATATGTTACTGTTCAAAGATAATTCTACACCATTATTCAATAATATATGTGTACATTGTTTTGTTGTGAGTATAGAGTCAGTTACATCTGTTATAATACCAACTTCTCTCAAATTAAGTCTCAGATATTTTAATGGTAAGAATACCACTGACATCTATTTATGGACAGAAAGGCATAGCACAGCCTCCACCCATCTGAAATGAACAGTTATATATTCCTTAAAGCCACCATTCCCCACAATTCTGTTTAATTTATCACTCTGCCTGTGTTCTGGGTGTGTTTTTATTTCTTTTATTTTACTGAGTAAGCTGCATATCTCAGTCAGTTTAGCACAAAACCAGTAGGTGGAGGAATGGTAAAGCAAATATCTGCTTCAGCTATTTATATTTTTAAACAGCCATTTTTTATATCTTTTGCCAAGATTTGCATAAACTAGTTGGATGTATCAGAAACACCTATACATATAAATATATATTACTTGCATGCACACTTGCAATGTAAATATATATTACTCGCCTGCTTAAGAACATAAAGACTAAAAGAACACAGTTAATACCTAAGTGATGAAACACTTTTTAATCTTAAATCTAACATTCTATGCAGTTTTCATCAATTCATATATATTGGGCAATACATATTTTGCAAATCGAACTAGAAGACCAAAACCCTATATTCCAATCCACTTAAAAAGAACTGATCAGCACCTGAAGGGAGTAAGGACTTGCTGCAAGTTCTGCTTTGGTATTGAGGTCAGTTGAGATTTGAGAGACAGCTTTGGTTAATAGTGTTATGCCCTTGCCAACCTGCAGTTGTGTTGCATACCCAAAGCCTTCAGTACACTGCATAAGGAGCAGCATTAGCAAGACCTTTGTCTAGTGTCAGGGTGGAGAATGGCTGCCATGGATGAATGCACTTACGTAAAGAAAAAGTTTCTATGAATGCAGCTGCTTTTTTTCCTCCTCTCCATTGCCCAGAATTATCCTAGCTACTCATCTGGACTTCACATAAACACTAGCAACTTCCAAACATTCAGGTAGGCAGCAAAAATCAGAGCTTTAACAAATGCATAACAGCACAACATCATTGCAGCAGCTTAGTCTCCTAAAGCAGCAATTTTAAGCTCAAATTTAATTCTCTCCCATATGTGCTATCAAAATATAGAAACTTTAGAAAATGAAACAGATAGGCACTGAAAGAAATCTCATTTGGACTGCAGCCTGTACTCTTTGTTCAGGAAAAATTCCTACCAAAGGCAGGCTGCAGGTTGGGTTTTTTTCTTTCTTATTAAAAAAACAGGCACAAGATCCTCAGTCACTATAAGAAGAAAAATGATCGGTTATTATTAACGTATTTATGGAGTCATTCCATTAAGATAAGATAAGGAGAAATACAGTACAGTTCTGGATAGACAGAACTATAAAATAACACATTCCCTAATAACAGTGTTAATTTTATATGATGGCTGAAACTGAGCTCTGATTGTGTGCAAAAACACTTTGTCAGATTATTACCATTGCTCTTCAGCTGCGAGATTCGCAAGGAAAGACATAAGTGCTCCTGCACTTATTTGGTCTTCATGATCATATTAAATAGCAAATATCAACAAAAAGGAAAAAAAAAAAGAAGAGGGGGACAAGACTTCCACTGTAAAATTAATGTAGGCTTAAAGAACAGTAAAGATCGGTCTCATTATATGCACTACCAAGTATAGATAAGGTTATTTCCCTATCACCATTTGTTCTACACAGCTATGTGGGGATTATTAATATTAAAGAAAGTCATTCTCCTCATCAAATGCACAAATTCAAGACAATATTTTCTCATATTCATTTAAAAATACTGAATCTATCTGTGCTACTTTCTTTAGGACTGTTCAAGCTCAATAATTTAACTGTGATTTTGTTTATAATTACCTCTGATTCATTTGGAATTTTTTTTTATCCTTTTTGTATGCAGTATTCAGTAAACCAAAAATATCTGTATTTGTTCCCTTGTCAATACAAGCATTGCAGTACCATCATCTTCTACCTCCCTATTTTTTGCTAGGAGAAATGGGGAATGCTCAGAATAATAGATATTTCAAACTAACTACCTATTTTCTGTCAGGCAAAATATAGTCATGCCCCTGAAAACAAGCATAACCTCAACTTACAACAGAGAAAGCAAGCAAGCAAAAAAAAAAAAAAAAAAAGAGTATAAAACATACCACAATCATTCAATGAAAAGAGCTGTAAGTTAAAGGAGTCATGGATTAGCATGATCTCAAGAGATCACGCTTTAAATATCTGACATATTTTGACATATATGGAAAGGGTAAATGATTTTTAAAGCTGAAGAAGAAAGGAACATTTTATAGAGCTGTTGCCTAATTAGAGACATATTCCTCAAGCTGCTGTGCACCTCCAGCAGTGACACAAGCCATGCCTGAGGTGCACCCACAGAAGAGTCAAGGCAGCCTCCAGCACCAGCCCTGTTTGGTCATGGACAAAGCAGAAGATGAGGGTACCCACAGAATCTGAGGCAGCCCAGACAGGTGCAGGGTTTCAAGAATGGGGCCACAGTAGAGCTGGATGTGTCGTACATGGTCTGCATGGCCTTTTCTCAAAGGATAACCCCCAGTTCACCCTCTGCATCCCCCCTTGCTGGCAAGTATATCAACTATATCAACTGTTCGTTTCTTCTTGCTTTGATGTAGTAAAAAGTATGACTGTCTGGGGAAAAAAAATAGCACTCATTCTTCTTCTGCCTTGCATCTCATAAATCTGGCAGGCAAGGACCTACTACCTGAATTTCAAGAGAAAAAACTGGCTTTCTTCTTCTTCAGTCCTTGTTTCTATCTTAATTGAGAAAATCATTTTCTGCAGAGCCTTTTATTCCTATTTCAAGAGGATTTAGATGGAACAGAAATTCCCCCAGTTTTCAGAACGATCACTTACTGTACCTCAAACGTTACAGGCCAACAGCCCAAGAAAGAGAGAGAATACATTGTCAAGATCATATTATCTGCATTGACTCCTTATTTCAGACT
>JAOEHX010019150.1:0-14236 GCA_025448015.1 Bolborhynchus lineola
CATCAATTTGATAGGTGGACCACTCGGTGGATAAAGAACTGGCTGGATGGCCACATGCAAAGAGTTGTGCTCAATGGTTCAATGTCCAGATGGAGACCAGTAACGAGTGGTGTCCCTCAGGGACTGGTGTTGGGACCGGTCTTGTTCAACATCTTTGTCGGTGATATCGACAGTGGGATTGAGTGCACCTTCAGCAAGTTTGCCAATGACACCAAGTTGGGTGGTTTGGTCAATATGCTGGAGGGAAGGAAAGCCATCCAGAGGGACCTTGACACGCTTGTGAGGTGGGTTGATGCCAATCTGGTGAACTTCAACCATGCCAAGCGCAAGGTCCTACAACTGGGTTGGAGCAATCCCAGGCAAAGCTACAGGTTGGGCAGAGAAGAGATTCAAAGCAGGCCTGAGGAGAAGGACTTGGGGGATGTTGGTCGATGGAAAAATGAACATGATCCGTCACTATGTGCTTGCAGCCCAGAAAGCAAACCGTATCCTGGGCTGCATCAAAAGGAGCGTGACCAGCAGGTCGAGGGAGGTGATCCTGCCCCTCTACTCTGCTGTCATGAGACCTCACTTGGAGTATTGTGTGCAGTTCTGGTGTCCTCAACATAAAAAGGACATGCAACTGTTGGAACAGGTCCAGAGGAGGGCCACGAGGATGACTATGGGACTGGAGCACCTCCCGTATGAAGATAGGATGAGAAAGTTGGGGCTGTTCAGCGTGGAGAAGGGAAGGCTGCATGGAGACCTCATAGCAGCCTTCCAACACCTGAAGGGGACCTATAGGGATGGTGCGGAGGGACTCTTCTTTAGGGACTGTGGTGATACCACAAGGAGTAACGGGTTCAAACTTAAACATGGTGAGTTTAGATTGGATATGTGGAAGAAATTCTTTACTGTAAGGGTGGTGAGGCACTGGAATGGGTTGCCCAGGGAAGTTGTGAATGCTCCATCGCTGGCGGTGTTCAAGGCCGGGTTGGACAGAGCCTTGGGTGATATGTTTTTGTGTCAGATGTCCCTGCCCATGGCAGGGGGTTTGTAACTAGATGACCTTAAGGTCCTTTCCAACCCTAACTATTCTATGATTCCATGATTCTATGAAAATGCAGTTGTTTTACATTCCTGACAATACATGATTTTTTGAGTATGTCCTAATAAATGACCAAATCAGATAATTGGGTTTGGCTTTAAAATTAGACTGATGACATTTTTGCAGCTGAAAGCAGTTGTTTTTTATTTTCCATTCGTACTCAATTACATCATTATGAAAAAAAACCCAATGATTTGTGAGTTGAACATGGGACAGGCAGAAGAAATCGATGGAGCACTATAGCACTCCAATACCACCTTGTCAGTGTTAAAATTTTGTTCGAGAAATCTGAGCCAGTGCAAGACAATCAGTGGGAGAACAAAATATCAGAGGAGAAAATATTGAAGGACTACAGAAATGTGAAGATGGTGCAAAGAAATGATGAGCATGTGACACAAGCTCCTGATGTCAAAAGTTCCTGTGGTTCCTGTTCCAGCAGTATTTCAGACCCTCTTCTACTCATCAGAAGGAAGATGTATTTTGACCAGTCTGAGCTAATCTATCCAACCTGGAACAGACAGTGCAATATGAGCAAAATAGCTTCAACGGGTTCCAGAAAGCTATTATTCCTCTGTGCTTTGTAAGAGGAAAGAGGTGGAGTAAAATGGGCATCTGCTTCATTGTCACTACCACCTTAGCTGTAGGATTAAGTCTTATCACCTCTTAACTGTAATATTTGAGGCACTGCGCCAAAATAAAAATGGAAAGGTGGGCTGCACAACAAATACTGATAGCTCACGCAGAGTCAACACACAGAAGGTAAGAACAGGAAGAGGCTTTTGAATGGGCCCAATAGTGACTGTCGTATGAAAAACAAGCTGTAAATGTCACCTGGTGGATACAAAAAAAACAACATCATGATGCTTGCTAGCAAGGCTCCCAGTCACTTGAGCAAGGTTTTATGGGAAAACCTCATTTCCTAACATTTCATATCACATGCGTAATGAAGATGCCGATGTTGTGACAAATTAAAAGCAGTTGGGAATAAGCAAGTGTACTGGAGATGTGAGAAGGCTTGGTACTAACAATTTTGAGCTGCTGTTCCTATTATCTCAAATCAGCCAGAGCAGTGAAACTTCATCCTGACTAGCTGAACAGGGAAGAGGGATCCTTGTTCCCTTATACTTTTGTTCCGTGTTGCTTTTCACATTTCGCCATTTTTCTGTCTTTCCTGAATTTGTATAAATTATATACTTTTGCATGTGCAATTGAAACTAAATAAACAAGGTTTAAATTATCTCATTACTTCAAAGTTTTGCTTTTTTGGATCAAATTTACACTCAACAACTAATTTACACTGCAGACCTTGACATGGAGTTTCCAATAGTGTCAAACTCGCTTTCCTCAGGCTGCATTTTGTTGTTAATCTCATCAGAAATGCTGAAGGATTAATTCGGTGTTCTGGTATAGCAAACCCTAAAATAACATTATGCACTGCGAGGTGTACTTCCTTTATTAAGTAGCGTTGGATGGCTCCATGAACATTAGAATGGTAGTCTTCATTGTTTTTTAAGCTTGGCATAGAATAAAGCCTGTGAAAGATTAGAAATTTTTGCAGAGCTCTTCTTCATCGTCACTTAAGTAATTGTGCAATATCTAAAACCAGACAGTGAAAGAGAATTCATTGTGAGGGAAATAAGATCTTTAAAAACTGGTGAAAGGAAATACAGAGTAATATTTCGTTCCCAAGAATGGAACTGAGATCTGCAGGAAAAGCCATGAAAGAAGAGATGGAACACAAGATGATTCCTTCTTTCAGGCGCTCCACCAGTAAGAACTTTCTAGAAACAATGATGTAACATTGATTTAAAAAAAACCAAACAAACTACATGATCTTGAATTATTATCTGCTTACACAGTCTTTTAAAATTAACTTCTTGAAACACCTGCGGTTCCCAGCAGAGCGATTTTTTTCTTGTTTATTTTACCTCAGAATCAGATATGGTATAGCCCCAGCAAGGAAGTTTATATGTGACTGTCATGTGAGAAAATATAAGTAATTTTTAGAAAGACAGGCCTTACTTTTCCCTTTCACAGAAGTGTAATCACACTGCTTACACAGTACTGATTTCTGATTTAGTAAATTTCACTGGTAGCTATGAGGTGGAAATAAGCTTACAAATCCTGAAAATGAAAGGTTGAGAACTTTGTATTGATATTTCATTGGTAAGAGGTTTATGTTAGTAATGTCTAGTAGCGCTGGTGAGTTGCATTGAGAAAAAAATTGTGTCATGGTTTAGAGAATCAGGAAACAATAAATTAGCTACTAATTAGCAAGCGTATAGGCTAGATCCATTGTATCTTGCCAAACCCTCTTCAGTCACCTTCCATCACCTACAACAGAAATATGGACACAAAGAGGTGTCCTGATTTTCCACTTCAGTATGCTCAGTGCAAATCCAGGACACGCTGAACATTTTAGGATATATCTACAGATCTGATCATTGTATGATAAATAGCTAGGTATCTCAGCTTTAAAAGTAGCTAGTAGAAAATGCTTGCAAATGTATTACAATTAGTTATCACAGATCACCTTTTCTTCATTTTTTAAAAAAGCCTATTTGGTGATTTAACTGAGAGCTAAAAGTTCACATCACTCTTCTGGTCTTCTGCCTCTGGTACTGCAGTACACATTTCTTGCTTGTCCATGAACATGGTTTTCCAGACATTGCGAAAAGCTATTGTCTTTGCGAGCAAAAGGAGCTTAATTCTCAAGAGAAAATATTTTAAAACCTGGAAATAAAGGCTTCAAAACTCATAGCAACTATATGCAAAATATTAAATAACGAAAAGCCTAAAACTAAGCACAAATTTTTGCTTATGTACATAAATTGTGTGTGATACGAGTCTTTGTACATGCTGTGGGAATGTTGGCAATGTGCTATGAGGTGTTTATATCTTTCTGCTTTGCACTGTCTAAGCACAACTCAAGATGGCTTGTGGTCGCTGAACTTTCTGTTTATTGACACAGACTTGCATTAAAATTTTTCTATCCTCCACAAAAATTGTAAGACAAAAGTGCTTCTTCTGAACAATTCAGAACACCACTGCTTGTACCTTCAGCCTGAAGACAGCAGCTGCGTCCTGCTGATTCAGCTCATGTGGTGTATACAGGTCCTTTTTAAGTATTCGTAAATCCAGGTGTGTCTGAAAGTTTCATTATCCCCTCATAGCAGCAAACAGCACTCTCACAATAGGAAGCTGGGCCTTGCCATTATGCTAGATGGTCTTGGGGAGGCAGAAGGACTACAAAAGGGGGTCAAATTATCTATCTGACTTACTTTATTTTGAACAGCTAAAACAGGGATTCAGAAATTATTACTGAATCCCAAAACTGCACTCAAACCCAGACTGGTTGTGCCAGTAAGCGATACATCTCAGAGAAAATATTTCCACAAAATAACATACTTGCTTAGCAGACTGCAGGAAATGATCAGAGTTTTATACAGAAGAGACAAACTGACTGTCATTTTCCCTGGATGTCTGTTGAGATACCTCTGCACCTTTTTCCAAGAAAAGCAGGAAACAACTCATGGAAAGTTTGACTGAAATAGAAAAACCCCTTCTTCACCTGGGTAGTGTATTCAAAACTGGCTATGCTTTCCAGGGATTCAGATACATCCTGATACATTGAATTACAGAGAAAACATGCTGGTTACTTTTATTCACCTCAATGTGATTTATGGGGGTGTCCTTTGGAGAATCAGTTCTCTCTAAAACAGTCCAGCCAGATAAGAGATTTCAGAGTTATGCAAATATAAAAGATGGGCTATCTAAAGACTGTGAAGAATTGAAGGGGGGAGGTGGTGGTGGTGGAGGGAAATCCCGAATATTCTGAACACATGCTAAAATCCAGTCTACCTTCTCAGGGTTGTATATGCTATAAATTCAACATATACCTGAAACAATTGCTACAGGGAAGAGGGGAAAAAAACGAAGAAGATCCAAATAGACAAACAGTTTTAGTTCTGGCATTTCCTAATCTTTTCTTGCTGGATTTTACAACCTAGAAAATGTTTAAGTAGTTTTATGTATAATTTATGAGGGAAGAAATTCCGTTGTTAAGCATCCTGTAACATTCTCCTGCCCATCAGCAAGGAAGACACCTTGAGATGCATCATGCAGATCTTGGCTGCCTAGGCTAATGCAGTAATTAAAAGCAGTAATATCCATCAGCTCTGTGGGTAGACATGCAGTAACATATCAGTATCCTGTCACAAATATTTGCTAACAGCAGGGGATTGGTAAGGTTTTGGAATCTTGGTTCTTGGTGGATGCCTTTAAAACAGGACTCCTTTGGCCCCTCCCTGGCTGGCTGCCATTCCTATCCATGGTGTTACAATGTGGTCAGACTACCTGATTACTAGGCCTCTTGCCATGTCCTGACGTTCTCTTTCAGTACCAACCTCTCATCACTTGAAGAAATCAGGCACAGACCTGTTAAAGGAAGTTCGGAGAGAATCCATCACTGACTGTAGACAAAGACATGAGTGCTCATGTCTGGAGAAGTCTGAGCACTGACTTGTTAGTAGTGGCAGGTGCAAGTGGATGGAAAAAGCTCAGTGAAGACAGTCTGGCTATTTTAGTTGCTTAGTAGAACCATTCAGCTTCTCAGTATGCACAAATTGATAGATTCAAATAACCCAAGTCATAACTTAGCTCATTTAGATTTATTATCATAGGAACATCACAAAACACAACAAACTTTTACAAACAGATTTCCTTGAAAAATTTCAAATCCCATTTTTTAAAATGAAGAAAACACTAAAGCATTTCAAGGAAAGCACCAAGAATGTTTTAGAAATAAAACAGATTTCCATGAAACATAAACCAGCTTCCCAGTACTTTTTACATGAAAGAATTAAAAGAATACCTTTTACTAAACCCTTCTGAGTGTTTGGTCTCAAGGAGGAAAGCTGGGATAATTAGTTGTGGCTCATTCATTAGCCACGTGGTCTCATTCCCACAGGATCATTCACCTAACAAAAGCAGTTCTGTGCCCTGGTCCCCCTTGTCCTACAACTCGCTATTCACAAGAACAGTATGTTGGGCTGGAAGCAGCAGGACTAGGAGTCTGACAGACAGGAAATAAGAAGCAGGTCCACCAGATGAATATCTGTTGGGATGCCTCTCTGACAGAGACATTTTTAGCCATATACATTGAGGACAAATGGTAGTTTTAGACCTTGTGTGATAGGACAGTACAATGAATTTTATCTACAGAAATAAATAAAAAATACTAACATAGCTATGAAATAATTCTGCTACATGCAAACCATATGTACTAGACTTAGATGTAGCCTCAAAGTCAAATTACTCTCTCCTTTATTATAAGTCTTCCTATATCTTTAATTCCTCATCGTTCTAATAAAAATCTGCACAGAACTTGATTTCAGAAGCTACATTCATTATTAATGCCTAAGTTAAGCTTGTACATATAACTGCAAGATTTAGTTAAATAACAGTAATGGGGTTTGTGTGTATAAATCTACTGCACTGTGAAACTGTGCTTATAGCAAACAGCAATTATCAGCTGAAATGATCATTTGCACGAGGAGTGGTAACTGACTGTTACGCATTTCATTTGTTTTGGTTTTCTTTTTTCTTTCAGAACAACCATTTTTCTGACTTTCTGGACAAAAAAACTGGTTACACAACAATCAATATGCTGGCAACCCCAATTGTGCAGGGTAAAGAGGTGCTTGCTGTTGTGATGGCACTCAACAAACTAAACGCCACTGAGTTCTCAAAAGAGGATGAGGAGGTAATAACCTCAAGTGTCACACAACAGTGCAGTTGTTAGTTCAACAAGTAGTTTGAGTGAATCTACTTCTTGATTTGATATTTTGTTTCATTTTTGTTTTTTTCTAATTTTTAGGTTTTTAAAAAATACCTCAATTTTATATCTTTGGTCCTAAAAAATCACCATACATCGTATCTCTACAATATTGAATCCCGAAGAAGTCAGGTAGAGAAAATTTTATTAATTATAATACTTAATTTTTGTGTGAAAACAGTATTATTTTCACTATTCTATGTTCTTGCAAGCTTACTGAAGTAAAGATAGCATCTATTTTTTTGAGAACAGCAATGCATCTCATTCTGGAATGCTTAGGAATCATATACTTATGTTCACTTATCACTGTGAACATTTACTCCCTTTCTCTTTTGTTGTAAATAGATGCTTTTGTGGTCTGCCAACAAAGTATTTGAGGAACTAACAGACATTGAACGTCAGTTTCACAAAGCACTGTATACTATTCGAATGTATTTGAATTGTGAAAGATACTCTGTTGGTCTGCTGGACATGACTAAAGAGAAGGTAACAAACATTTTGCGTGCTCTTAACTCTAAATTATAAAATTCATCCTTCTAGTTCATTTGTTCTGCATATTTCTAGTGCATGTCTCTCCAAGGCAGAAAGTTATCATGCTTTCTAAACTTTTTGGATAATTTCTATAAAAACTAATCATGTCACAAAAATTACATGCAGAACATAAGCATGGGAAAGGATAAAACCACAATAAACATAAAGGTTAGTCCTGAAATGATTTTAATAATTCAATGTGAGAAAGGGTAGAAGAGAGAAGTGCAGGTCTGATTATTGCTTTATAAAATACCTGCCTTTTAAAACAAAAATTAATCTGTATAATCATCCAGAGATAAACTTCAGATTAGCCTGCAATTTACTGCCAAACATTTCTTGCCTGGAATATATGTAACAATGCTTTCTTAATATTGTCTTAAATGTGGCTGTAGCACAGCTATGGAGAAAGAAAAATAAAATTGCTACCTGCAGATGTCATGTTATCTATGAACTCCTGTGTGTGATTTTCTTAGGAATTCTATGATGAGTGGCCAATCCGGCTGGGGGAGGCAGAGCCTTACAAAGGCCCCAAGACACCTGATGGACGAGTGAGGATATTAATTTTTCTTTTTATGAATCTAAATTTTAAAAATTGAGGTTGTAGATGTCACTTACATGTCTTCCTCTTTTAATTTAGGAAGTCAACTTTTATAAGATTATTGACTATATTTTACATGGAAAGGAAGAAATCAAAGTAATTCCGTGAGTACTCCTTAGTACCCTGCAAATGTGTGTTAATTAGATATACTGCTGGGATAGAATAGCAATGTCTGTATCACAGAAATCGTTTAATCTCATTCTCTCTCTGAAGGTCACCTCCAGCAGATCACTGGTGTCTTGTCAGTGGACTGCCAACATATGTTGCTGAAAATGGATTTGTAAGTTCGTAGTAAAAGTAAAAACTAAAAGTTTTTGTTTGTGCAGTTCTTACCTGCCCACAACCAGAAACCTCTGCAAAAATACTGTGCTGCTTCCTCTATCATTGGTTCCCAATGAAATCAGTAGTCTGGATGGAGACAAGGTCTTGGCATAAAGAGGGAAAACATCAGGAAAATTTCCCTCTGACTGTGGTGATATCGGAGGAATAATATGTGCATCTGATATCACTTTCCAGGTGTGCTAAGTTTCACAAAAAGAAATGTCAAAATAAGAAAATCATCATATACGCAGTTGAATATTTTCTTGCTTAGACAATATACATGATTCAAAGTTGTGATGTATGACAGTTACTAGTAATCCTATGGCTTTTTTTAATAGTGGTAAGGATAGAGCCCTTAGTACTGAGTTATTTCTTTCTATAAACCCCATGCCATTTTAATCCTGAAGTGATTTTATTAAAATGATTATGCCTATATTTATGCACTATATGACATCACACTTGAGGGACTTTTCTACAAGCACTCTGGAATGACGTCTGTTAGAATATCCACATGTAATTTAATAGGAACAGCTTTAATGTTCATAGCTAGCTAGTGTGCTCATCATTGTTGGCTTAGAGAATAAATAGACCTTTTTAAAATATCAGGCAAAGTGTTGGTGCACCTTATATTCTATTTAAACAATGCCTCCTTTTCTTCGTGCTGCAGATTTGTAACATGATGAATGCCCCAGCAGATGAATATTTCACATTTCAGGTAAGTCCAGAAATGTTAAAAGTAATAGGTATTGTAGAAAAATATATTAATGCTTTCCACCAATTAGTTATACAGTTGATTACACAAATAATTTCTCCTGTGTTTGTGATGCATGAGTCTCAGAGTTGTATTGCATATGTCAATAGCTGTATTACTACTTTGAAAGAAATATACATATCCAGTTCTTTGGCTTTCCTACAGAAAGGACCAGTGGATGAGACTGGATGGGTTATCAAAAATGTCCTGTCATTGCCTATTGTCAACAAAAAAGAAGAAATTGTAGGAGTTGCAACATTTTACAATAGGAAAGATGGAAAACCTTTTGACGAGTATGATGAACAGATCATTGAAGTAAGCTTAATGGGATTAGAGGCTCTAAGGAGCCATGTGTTGTTAATAAAAATATTATTGTAAAAAGTAATTTTAAAACATCTAAAAATTTTCAAATAGGCTGTATTACCGTCTAACCAAATGTCTGTCTGATTCACTATATAGTTTCATAGGGATAAGAAACTTTCTCTTTGTGAACCTAGAAATTTATGAGAGATTGTTTAAGTTCTGCTAATGAACAAAAGTCAGATATAGTTTTGCTTTTAAAAATTTGACTTTTTAGTGATGGTCAGCATCTCCTAATTAGCAGTGGATAATCATAGAATCATAGAATAGTTAGGTTTGGAAAGGACCTTAAGATCATCTAGTTCTGTGTTGCTTGCCAATGGATATTGTGCCTGTGATCATGGGAGTCCCCAGAGAGCTCAGGATCACATGTACTTGGGCAAGATGCTACGCAGCATATTCAAATCCACTCAGCTAATTTAAGCTTCAGCAGCCTCAAAGTCCTGTGGGAATATGGGCCCTTAATTACTAGGTTGAGATAAAGTCTTATTAAAAGCTGTCACGTGTTAACAGAACCTGTGAAGGCCTCTAACAGAGTTATGCTTTTCAAAGAGCATTAGCAGAAATTGGAGTTTAAGAAAAGTATATTCAGATTTTACTGTTATGGTGTCATCTCCACTTTTCTTGTCTCTGTTCCAGACTCTCACACAGTTTCTGGGGTGGTCTGTTTTAAATACGGACACTTACGACAAAATGAACAAGCTTGAAAACAGGAAAGACATTGCTCAGGAAATGCTTATGTACCAGACAAAAGCCACCCCTTCTGAAGTTGAATCTATACTGGTGAGTTTCTGTCCACAGTCATAATTAAAGTAGGAAATTTGCTATGTAAAAACTGAATTTCTTACTCATTTTTATTTTTAGAAATACAAGGAGAAATTAAATGTAAATAGTATAGAAGAATGTGATCAAAAGGATCTTATCAGGATTTTGGTAAGTCATTAAACTGAAAATGCTAGTGGTGTGTTTAAATCGGATAGTAATATGTCCTCATTTTAGAATGAGTTGTGTATAGCCACATCCTGACTATTTGAATTCATTTTAGCTATCAATTCCACAAGCTAGATGAAGTTTATTTAGTAACACCTCCTCAACCTCTTTGGTTCTACACGCAAATCTCACTGTCACCTAAGGGAAACACTCAGTGCTAAATATGTGTCAGCTGACTTGAATAGTCAGAGTATATAGAAAAAGTTATATGAATTAACATTTAAAATGCTTAACTTCTTTAAATGTCCATGGGGACAGTGCTACAGCTATAACTGAATTTACTTAATTTTGAAGATAAAAGAATGGTTCTCGATGTAAGTTCACTTTCAATCTGAATCAGAGGGAACATGTAAGAGTGTCCAGTGGAACTAACCTACTTTCAGATTTATTTTCCTGCATTTCCTTCTGACAGAGAAGTCGAAAGGCTTCATGACAGTGACTTCACATTGATAAAACAGATTTGACCTAATCAGTTAAAACTCTACTTCTAGTAATCAAAAAAAGAATCACTTTCTTTCCCAGTCTGTGCAATCCTCTGGCTGTCTTAGTATTTCAACCTAGAAAAGGAGTGTCTTTTTGGAGGAAAATTCGTTTGTGCCCAGTTAGTGCAGTTTTTTCTTGTGGAGCAGTCCTCAAGCAAATGCACTGGCTTACCTTATCTGAAATAAAACTCAAAGATGTGTTCCAGGAAAACACTGAATGAACTTCCACTTTTAATGGATCAAAACAGAGCTAGGCCATAGAAAGTAGGTCAAATACACATCTATTGACTTTCAGCACCAAGCACTTTACATATTTCCTCCTATTATACCACATTTGCTAATGCAGACATAGACATAGAGAAAAGATCTCACTGAACTATTTTTAATCATATGCATGCGCATGCTGAAACGCGGTGGTGTTCAGGCTTTACTGGCTCCCACAAAACCAATGCTCAAATAGCTTAACAAGTGGTGAAACCAAAAAATCAAAAGGTGTGTAGCTTCACATACCTTTTACAGTAAATTTCATTTAGCTGCATGAAGAATTATAAAAATTATTGGATAAATGTTATAAAATATCTCTACTGGTAGAGCAACAAGTGATTATCATGGTACAGGCTCCAAATGTAAAAACATCATGCTGATACGAATTTTTAAACCTCCCAAAGCAATTAAAATGAGTCATTTCAACATTTTGGAGTTACAAATTCAAAGGCCTAATATCTTCTGCACTGCCAGGCCTACATGCAAATGCTTTATCCTATTATGAGACCTAGAATCCCAGATAGCTAATGGGATAAAGCAGGTGTTTCTAGATCTGATGACTCACAAAGTAATGGGTCTTAAAACACCAGCGCTCCAGGTTTCCTTGTCCTTGACCTTAGATCAGAGTAGATATAAAGGAAAATCCTTAGGGAGAAGTAAATACCTTTGGATGCTCAGCATTATTGGTTGAAATACATGCACGCATTCAGTCATCTTTTTTCTATAAAATGGAGCTCATTTATAGACTACTATGAAGGAAGGGAGTCACTGTGATCACACAATCTATTTTTAGATTTCCCTGAATTAATTCTTGCTTGGATTGGGGTGCATCCTTTAAAATATATTAGCTTTCCCTAGGCTTTAGAATATACTGATGAAAAGTGTTACAGAACAGTTCACTAATATCGCTATTATCAGTTAATCAATGTGAATCTACATTACATATACAAAATAGGGAATTTAATACAGACTTCTTAACCTTTGTATCTGCATTTTAGAATTTAGTGTTATGTTTTATGGAGGTTCTTTAGTACAAGGAATAGCTGACCTAAGCTCTGTATCTGCTCTTCAGCAGAGAAAAATCTCCGCTTGGCATCCAGACAGCTTCTGGTGAAGTTTAGTATATGGGAAAAGATTATGCACTTAACACAGTCCACTTCAGGATTGTTCAGAACAGACTGTTGTAAACTAAGAAAGGGAATTATTAGGACAGAATTGCCATCAGCCACAGCACTAGAAAGTAAATGACATGTTTTGTTCCAGACAGGTTAGTTTTGATTGCTATATTCATCACTATTCATAAGATCCAATAGGGAAGAACACATAATAACTTCGTTTGTGAAAAAGACGAACAGCAGCCTTCAGACCAGGCTAAAAGTGAGAGAATCACAGAATTTTATAACAGGAAGGAAAAAATCCAAAGCCTGAAATTTCTGAACTAAGGAAATGTTGGGATGGTCACAAGAGATTTTGTTGGAATTCAGAGTAGGAAAATAACACCACCTGGTCAAAACTTCTGCCTATCATCTTTGAGCAGAAAGCCAGCAGTATCAAGTTGCATTTAATAACTTACTATACATTAGTGTGTACCAAAACCTGAGGCCTTTGAAGATACAGTAAGCATACCGTCATTAGGCAACATATCCACTGAAGTCAGAGAAGAAAATCAAAAGGTTTTTTCTAGCTGTTTTCTTGCCAGAAAAAAAAGCATTGTGTTTTTGACTTTTCAGAAGGAAGAATTACCTGATCCAAAAGATTTGGAACTGTATGAATTCCGCTTCAGTGACTTCCCTGTTACAGAGCATGGCCTGATAACTTGTGGAATACGACTGTTCTTTGAGATCAATGTTGTTGAAAAGTTCAAAGTCCCAGCTGAGGTATGATTTATTTTGTCTTGTTTGTATTTATTTTAAGATAGAAGAAAAATAACTGATTGTAGGTGCTTTAATACAGAAGTAGGCAGTACTAGAATATTACTAGCATGGATACCGATCATCCATTCTTAATTAAACTTTTGCATATTTTCATAAAGACTTAAAACTAATCCTAAAAATGTGTGAGCCATAGAAGGAATTAAATCAAGAGGCATTTACTTGAGAAAAAATTGCCGTTTCCATGTTTAATTTAATAAAAAGCCATTATTTTCATAGAATTTCCTTACTATTACAGTAATTTTATAATGTATTCCAATAATCTTATAGCCATCCCATCACTTCATTTCAATTAACAGCAAAGTCTTCATCGTTTTTTTCATAATAGGTCCTTACAAGATGGATGTACACAGTCAGGAAGGGTTATCGAGATATCACTTACCATAACTGGCGACATGGATTCAATGTGGGACAAACCATGTTTACTCTGCTAATGGTAATATTGCCAGTATCAACTTTAAAATTAATTATTTAGTTGTCCTTTCAGTTCCACCTGGAAAATTCAAGAGTGTACACACTCCAAATTGTCTGTTTTTCTTTTACAGACAGGCAAAATAAAGAAATACTACACTGATCTAGAAGCCTTTGCCATGGTTGCTGCTGCTTTCTGCCATGATATCGATCACAGAGGGACCAATAACTTGTATCAAATGAAGTAAGTGCAAATATTCAAACATACAGAAATGTAGTATTTTTAATGGCAAATGAAAACCAAAACCAAAACCCCACCCAAACTATTTCAGAACTCATTTGCCCATGACACCAAGCTGTGTGGTTCGGTTGATACGCTGGAGGGAAGGAATGCCATCCAGAGGGACCTTGACATGTTTGTGAGGTGGGCTGATGCCAATCTGGTGAACTTTAACCATGCCAAGTGCAAGGTCCTACAACTGGGTCAAAGCAATCCCACGCAGAGCTACAGGTTGGGCACAGAAGAGATTCAAAGCAGGCCTGAGGAGAAGGACTTGGGGGATGCTGGTCGATGGAAAAATGAACATGATCTGTCACTATGTGCTTGCAGCCCAGAAAGCCAACCGTATCCTGGGCTGCATCAAAAGGAGCGTGACCAGCAGGTCGAGGGAGGT